>CAUYQG010228467.1:0-15690 GCA_963574415.1 Tarsius wallacei | reverse complement strand
TTTTTATCGCAGCATTGTTCACAATAGCAAGAACCTAGAAACAACCATGCTGTCCATCAAAAGAGGACTGGATTAAAAAAATGTGGTACATATACACGATGGAATACTACACAGTCATAAAAAAGAACAAAATCATGAATTTCACAGCAACCTGGATGGAACTAGAGTCTATAATAACCTCTCACAGAAACAAAGATCTGAGTATCACATGTTCTCACTCATATAGTGAACCTTGAACATCCAACGTATTACTATAAGAAAATGAGTGACAGTGGTGGGAAACTATCGGGGGGAGGGGAAGGGAGATGGGATTAACAGTAGTCAATATCTGTCTGGGGACGGGGAGACACCTCTTATCAACAAGGGTGCCTGAACAAAGCATATTTGTATTCCTAACCCTTAACTGTACCCCACAATATCATAATAAATAATATTGATTATTAAAAAAAAAATTCCCTAGAACACACACACACACAAAGTACATTTTCCTGAACCATGCTTGTATATGAATGTATGTATAAGCCCACTGAAATGTTATAAATGTGTGTGTAGCTGTGTATGTCTTGATGAGTATATTTGTATACAGACATAAGCATGAATAAATTTAAAACAAATGTAAGAAAGAAGAAATTTGGAGATGAACATCATTGTCTTAGACTAGAGAAGTCAGGAAACTTTTATGATGGGTTTATTATTCTTAATTTGAGTCACACAGGTGCACTGGATGGGTGAAAAAACACTGTGGATCAAGATATGAAATTGCTAAGAAAAGGAATAGGCTGAAAGAAAACTCAGAGCTAAAGTTGGATGATATTATGGGGTCTATTTTGGATAGCTATAGTGGGGTCAGGTTCTTTTAAGGACAAACAGAGAAATTTGGACTGTATAATACAAAGGACATTTAAAAATCAATCAAACAAGCAAAACCCTAGGATGTAAGTCTCCCCACATGTACACACTAGAAAATATACTTTGGTATGTTGATAAAAAATGGTGAGGACTTTTGTCTTTCTTTTTCTTTTCACTGACATACCAATTGTCCAGGTACATATTTATTAAATAAATACATTATTTTAATTTATTTTCTATATAATCTTTTTGTAACAAATCAACTTTAAAATTAGTGTTTTCATATAAATGATATAGCAATCTTTTTGAAACAAATCAACTTTAAAATTAATGTTTTCATATAAATGATATAACAACAATTTGGTGCTATATGGAATTAGGTATGTATGTGTTTTTAAACTTTTAAAAACGCAGGTTCAAGAGCTAGGTTTCCTATCTTTCATAACAGATACCTAAGAGTAGGGAAGCTGTGAGATCACAGATTCTCCACTCAGCATTAGAAAGGTGACTCTGTCCGGGCTCCTTTCCAAGGCGGAGTCAACCTTAGGCTCTCCAAGGCAGACAGAAACCTTTTCTTGATAAGAGCTTATTTTTTTAAACTCACTAAGAAGCAGGAGTATTCTGACAATCTTCTGGGATAATGCTGTGAGTGTTTCCTTTTTGTATTTATAATACTTTATCCTTTGAAATATCAAGATTACTCAATAAATGAATTAGATGTGCACAGGGAAAATGCAATTTTCAATTAAATTTATATTCAAAATATTGAGTTGCTAACAATAAGCAACTTATGGAACTAACAAAATATGTGACTGATGTAAAGATATGTAGTTGTAGCATTGCAGAAATGGGCCTTCCTCTTCCCTGAGATACAACAGTATTAAAATCAGTCCAGTTAATAACTCTACAATAGTCCCTAAGTGCTCAAGTGAAAAGTGACACTTCTCTCACTTTAAATCAAAAGCTAGAAATGATTAAACTTAGTGAGGAAGTCATGTTGAAAGCCAAGGCAGGCCAAGAGCTAAGCCTCTTGAACCAAACAACCACATGGTAAATGCATAGGAAAAGTTCTTTAAGAATATTAAATGTGCTATTCCAGCAAATACATGGTAAGAAAATTAAATAGCCTCACTGCTTGTATGGAGAGAGTTTGAGTGGTCTGGAGTAGAAGATCTAACCAGCCACAACCTTCCTCCAAACCAAAGCGTAATACAAAGCAAGGTCCTAGCTCTTTTTAATTCTGTGAAGACTGAGAGAGGTGAGGAAGCTGGAGAAGACAAATGTGAAACTTGCAGAGCCTGGTTCATGAGGCTTAAGGAAAGAAGCCATCTCTTTAACATAAAAGTGCAAGGTAAAGCAGCAAGTGCACCAGAAGATCTAGCTAAGGTCATCGATGAAAGTGGCTACACTAAATAATAGATTTACTCCAGTCTGCCAGCTCTACTACCAGTGAGCGCCTCTCTGCACCAGGGAAGCCCCACCCACCTGAAGCCAAGATGTCCAGCAAGCGGGCCAAGGCCAAGACCACCAAGAAGCGGCCACAGTGGGCCACGTCGATGTCTTCGCAATGTTTGACCAGTCCCAGATCCAGGAGTTCAAGGAGGTCTTCAGCATGATCGACCACAACCGTGATGGCTCATCGACAAGGAGGACCTGCATGACATGCTTGCCTCGCTGGGGAAGAACCCCACGGACGAATTACCTGGAGGGCATGATGAGTGAAGCCCTGGGGCCCATCAACTTCACCATGTTCCTCACCATGTTTGGGGAGAAGCTGAACAGCACCAACCCGGAGGATGTGATCTGCAACGCCTTCGCCTGCTTTGACGAGGAGGCCTCAGGTTTTATCCAGGAGGACCAGGTCCGGGAGCTGCTCACCACCATGGGCGACTGCTTCACAGACGAGGAGGTGGACGAGATGGACTGTGAGGCACCCATTGACAAGAAAGGCACCTTCAACTATGTGGAGTTCACATGCATCCTCAAACATGGCACCAAGTTCAAGGATGACTAGGCTGCCCAGCCCTCCCGATGCCAGGCCCTGTCCCAGTCGCTCTCTCCCCCACACACTCCCAGCTCCATGGTATGACCCTGCTGGACCCTCTTGGAGGACCCTCCCCTGAGGGGCCAGGGTCTCAGCTCCCAGTGAAGGGAACAGACCAAGTGAGGCACAAGGCAAAGGACACATGCCGACTTGAGGCAGGTATGCCACCGTGACCCTTCCAAGACCATCTTCTGGGGAGATGGGCCAGGGCAGGACCTAGGGGCACCAAGCGAAGGCCCCTCAAGGAAGCCCAGACCTCAGCAGTGGCCTAACCATTCCTGGCTGCCCTGGGAGAAAGGGCCCTAGGTCCTGGGATTGACACCACTGCACACGCAGCCCCACACAAGCACAAGCTCACCAGGGCCCCCTCCCCTCCATCCCATCCAACCACCAGAGCACACCCACGTGCCACAGGAATGTGCTCAAAAAGACACAGGCAGAGTGGACATTTGTCCCAGGGGAGACAGAACCCCCAATAGAAGGTTGAGCACTGAATAAATAAATAATAAATACATAATAGAATTTCAGTGTAGATGAAACAGGTTACCATTGGAAGAAGATGCCATCTAGAACTTTCATAGCTAGAGAGAAGTCATTGGCTGGCTTCAAAGCTTCAGAGGACAGTCTGTCTTATTAGGGACTAATGCATCTGGTGACTTCATGTAAAAGCCAATGCTCATTGCCATTCCAGAAATCCCAGGGCCTTTAAGAGTTATGCTGAATCTACTCTGCCTGTGCTCCAGAAATGGAATGAAGCCAGACTGGATGCTCAAGGGCTCTAATAAAGTTGTACAGGGAGATTGATGCTGTTATCTTTTCTTTCTCTCTCTCTCTTATGTTAACATTTTTAAATGTTTTATTTGGAAGTAATTTCAAATTTATAGAAAGTTTGCAAGAATAATCCAAATAATATTTGCGTGCCCTTTATGTGGATCAACCTTCGAAAACATTTTTGCTAGTGCACACGCTTCCTCTCTCCCTCCCTCTCTGCCTCTCTCTCCCTCTCGCTCTCCCCCCTCCTCCTCCCTCTCCCTCTCCTTCTCCCTCTCGCTTTCTCTTCCTTTCCTACTCCAACTGTGTGCACACACATCTGGGTAATTTTGTTGTTTCCTTTTTAAAAAATTGTTAGAATTATGGAATACATGTGAGGATTTGCTACAGAGGTACTGGATTTTGTATGAAGAGGAGGTTTGGGCTTCTGATGTGCTCCCCCAGTGGTGAGCATGATACCCAATGGATGGTTTGGCTTCCATTATTCCCCCTACCTCTTTCCCCTCTTTAGCATTTCCCATTGTCTATTGACCCCATCTTTGTGCCTGTGTGTGCCCAGCGTTTAGTACCCACTTATGAGTTACAACATGCATTTCAGTTTCTTGTTTCTGTGATGGTTCACTTAGAATAGCCTCTCGCTGTATCCATGTTCCTTTGGGTATAATCCTGGAAGTGGACTTGATGGGCTGAATGGTAGCTCTAGTTTTAGTTCTTTGAGTCATCTCCAAACTGCGTTCCACATTGGATGAACTGGCTTACATTCCAGTGTACACGTGTTCCTTTTTCTCCATAGCCTTGCCAGTATCTGTTGTTGTTGCTGACTTTTTGATAATAGTCATCCTGACCAGTATGAAATGGTATCTCATGGTAGTTTTGATTTGCATTGCTCTGATGATTAGTGAAACTGAGCATTTTTCATGTGTGTTGCCTTCTTGTATGTCTTCCTTTAAGAAGTGTCTGTTCATGCCATTTTTGCCCACTTTTTAATGGGATTATTTGTTTATGTACTGTCAATTCATTTGAGTTTTATATTGATTCTGAATTTTAGGCCTTTGTTGGGTACATAGTTTGCAAATATTTACTCTCCTTTTGTCAGTTGCCTCTTTAATCTCTTGATGGTTATTTTGCTGTGTGGAAGCTTTGTTACTTGGTAAAGTTCCACCTGTCTATTTCAGCTTTTGTTGCATTTGCTTTTGAGGAGTTCTTTATAAATTCATTGCATAGGCTAATGTGCAGGAAAGTGTTCCCTAGGTTTCTTCTAAGATTTTTGTAGCTTGAAGTTTTATGTTTAAGTCATTGATCCATTTTGAGATAATTTTTGTGTTTGGTTACCTAGGGGTCCAATTTCATTCTTCTGTATGTGGTTAGCCAGTTTTTCCAGCACCATTTGTTGAATAGAGTTTCCTTTTGCAATGTTTGTTTTTGTCAGTTTTGTCAAATAAGATGGAGGTAGACCTGTGGTCTTACTTCTGACTTCTCTATCCTGTTCCATTGGTCTATTTTTGTACCAGTTCCATGCTGGTTTGATTACTGTAGCCTTGTAGTAAAGTTTAAAGTATAGGTGTGTGATGCCACTTGTTTTGATCTTTTTGCTGACAATTGCTTTGGCTATTTGGGCTCTTTTTTTGCTTTCATGTGAATTTAAGTATTGTATTTTCTAGATCAGTGAAAAACATTGCTGGTAGTTTGACAAGGATTATGTTGAATCTATACATTGCTTTGGGCAGTATAGACATTTAAAAAATATTTGTTCTTCCAATTCATGAGCCTGGAATAATCTTGCATTTGCTTGTGTCATCTTTGATACTTTTTAGTAATGTTCTGTAGTTCTCATTGTAAAGATCTTTTACTTGTTTGACTAGATGAATTCTAAGGTATTCTTTTTTTTGTGGCTATTGTGAAAGGAGTTGTTTTGTATTTGGTTCTCAACCTGCATGTTGTTAGTCCAATAGAAATGCTACGAACATTGTTAAAATAACAGCAAATAATTTAGAACACTCCATAAATGTGATAAAGCTGTGGCATGGATTAAGAGAATGGATTTCAATTTCGAAATAAGTTCTACTGTAGATAGCATGCTGTCAAACAGCATCACATTTTGTGGAGAAATCTTTTGTGAAGGGAAGAGTTGATCGATGCAGCAAATCTCACTTCTTAAATTGCCACAGCCACTCCAACCCTTAGCAACCACCACCTGGATCAGTCAGCAGCCATCAATATGAAGGTCAGGGCTTGAATTCCAGGTCATTTGGTACCCTTCTTTGAACTTGTAAGGTTTGGAAACCTCAATATCTATCTTTTTACTTCTCCACCCCAAGAAATGAGGGATAATTCTTACAGTTATTTTCTAACAGTGACCTCTGTTGCTTTTTCCATAATATATTCTTCATGTTAAAGTCTCCATATTAAAATATAATAATAACCATGGCAAATAAACCATAATAAAACCCCCCTTGTTAAATTCTCCATATTAAAATACTGGTGGGATTTTTATGTTATCTATTAATTCATGGCTAATATGCCATAAACAATGTTTGCCTGGGAGAATACTAATTTATAGATATATTTCCCAGTGTGTTTTTAATAATGCCTTCTTTTATTCACAAAATATCTTAGTTGAACAATATATTATACTTCCATGCCAAAAATAAGGAACAGTGCACTAGAAATCAGGACACATGGGATTTAGTCCTGGCTTTATAAAAAATTAATCATGTGGCCTCAAGAAAATGAATATTTCCACCATTTGTCACAGCTCCCAAACTCTGATTTTATTGTCTATGATGCTGGCATACACTTTACTCATGTATATTTAAATGTGTTACCATTACAATATTGATTGATCTTATGTCTGGGTATGATTAGAGGGTGCCAGACATGCCATGATTTTTTAGCATGTTCTGAAGAGGCGAAAACAAAATTGGCAAAAATGAGCTGGAAGAGCTTTTCTGAAAAAGGATTATTAAGTCAGTCTGATCACTGTAACACCAAAATTATTGCACCTTAAACTGATAAATGTATACAATAATTTTAGTGTACACACAACTATAGATAAAAATCAGTAACTGACTTTCATTTTTTTCTCTGCATATAAGAATTAATTTAACCTTTACAGTAATTTTGTGAGGCAAGTGTAATAATTATTCCCATTTTATATATGAAAGACTTAAAAGTTTAAGTAATTTGTTTGACTATATATAGCAAGGAAGGATGATCCTGATAATTGTACCTACTAGTCTAATTTCATAACTTCTATAGCAAAATTTTAAATATCTAGATCAATATGACTAGATATAGAAGAAATAAAATTACAATGCAAGTTTGACTAGTGAAAATCTTCTACTTAAGCTCTGTTAAAATATTTGGAGTGTTATTTTTCAGAATTATTAGAGCTTGTTTTAAATCTCAAATATGTTTCACTTTGGACAATAAATTATGTGGTCTCCCTATTCAAAGACTACAAAGCTTCTTAAACAAAGCACATAGAGCTCTCTGATTTTCTCCCTCTGTCCCATTGATATGCTCAGGACAATTACTGTAGTATAGAAAGTAATAAGCAGTGAAATTTCAAAAATTGCATTAAGGAAGTAATATATTTTGATTGTATTGCAGTTTTATAGTTTAAAATCCAATGAAAGAAAAATTTGAAAAACAAAGTGTTTAAAGTAGATTTTACGTATCTGTACATGTCCAATGTCCCTTAATTTTGTTAGTTTAGCAACTACTTTTAAATTCAATCTTTTAAAAACATTGATCTATAAATTATAACTTTTATATTTTTGCTGCAAACTTAATAAAATACTATTTCTATTCAGAGTTCTCCATCAAAAAAGAATACAGCAACTCACATTCTGATGTTGTGATAACACAATTAAGATTGCTTCAAGTCAATTAAATTCTCTCTGTCCTAGATTCCTCATGTATAAAATTCAAGTCATAGTGCCAACTACCCAGAATTATAAAACTCATAAGGTTTTTTTTTTGCTCATGATTGCCTTGGCTATTCAGACTCTTTTTATATGAATATTAGGATTGTTTCTTCCAATTCTGTGAAAAGTAATGTTGGAAGTTTGATAGGTATTATTTTGAATCTGTAGATTTCTTTGGGTAGTACAGTCATTTTGACAATGTTGATTCTTTCAGTCCATGAGCATGGGATATTGTTCCATTTGTTTGTGTCTTTTACAATTTCTTTCATCAGTGTTTTTTAGTTCTCTACTCAAATGAAAGAAGTCATTATACAAAAAAGATAACTACATTTGAATGTTTAATGCAGCACAATTCACAATTATAAAGATGTAGAATCAACCTAAATACTCATCAACTGATTAGTGGATAATGAAAATATGATTTATATTATATATATACACACACATCATGGAATGATACTTAGCCATAAAAAAAGAACAAAATAATATATTTTGCATCAACATAGATGGAATTGGAGACCATTATCCTAAGTGAAGTAAACACAGTAATAAAAAGTCAAATACCACACGTTCTCACTTATAAGTGGGAGCTAAGTTAAGGTTCTGTGAAGGCATATAGAATGGTACACTGGACATTGGAGACTCAGAAAGGGGAGGGTTAAAGGGAGGAGGAATAAAAATATCACCTACTGGGAACGATGTACACTAGTGGGAGGTAACCAGTACACCTAAAGCTCAGATTCCTTCACTGCTATGTAATGCATTCATGGAAGCAAAAATCATGTGTACCTCCAAAGCTGTTGAAAATTTTAAAAAATATTGTGAAGTTCACATACATGCTAAAAAGTGCTCTGCCACCAGGCCTGGCACTTCTTCCTTGTCACGTGTCTCATTGCTTATCCTCTTTCACTTGCCATATTGCTTTATCTGGCAATTTTATTTCATCCTAGCCACCAAGTGGCTCACATCTTGAGGCAGAAGGCACTGTACTGGTGTGTGTGTGTGTGTGTGTTTGTGTGTGTGTGTGTGTGTGTGTGTGTGTGTGTGTGTGTTTTATCTCTTGGGCCCAGCAGAATAATTGCCATATAGATAATACTACATAAATATTTATGAAGGGAAGAGCTAACAAAAAAATAATTGAATGAAGTTGATAAAGGTATTTTCTCTCCATTTTTTTATTCTGTAGAGGATTACATAAAAGAACTGTAATAAAGGATTTCTCGGTCAGGCTCAGTGGCTCAGTCTGTAGTCCCAGCATTTTGGGAAGCCGAGGCGAGGGGATTGCCTGAGCCGGCAAGTTTGAGACCAGCCTGGGCAACTTGGCGAGACTTCATTTCTACAATAAATTAAAAAAAAAATTAACTGGGCATGGTAGCGCATGCCTGTAGTTCTGGCTACTAAGAAGGCTGAGGCAGAAGGATCACTGGAGCCCAGCAGGTCAATGTTGGAGTAGCCATGAGTGTGACACTGTACTCCAGCCTGGGCGATGAAGTGAAACTCCAACTCAAAAAAAAAAAAAACATGAAAAATAAATTTCACACCTGTTAAAAAAATAAAAATAAAAACAGATTTCTCAAGGGATCGAACATCTAATTGAGGCTTTTCTAACTATATATACCCCCATTCAACATCAAATATCTAATTCAGAAGTAAGCAATCATAAAATAAAGGAAGAGAACTTAGACAACATATAAGAGAAAGAAAATGTACAACCTTCATTTCTCATTTACTATACATCATTTGGAAGAGAGAAAAAAGCTTAAATTTTGATATTGTACGTCAACTCATTACTCATGCCTCTCTGCTTGCATGAGTACACATGTTCAATGTTCAAACAGAATGCTAATCTAAACAATAAGCTGGATATTGTCTTTCTCCTTATAATGTTTACAAAATGGATACACATTAACTCCAGGGTGTGTTTTAGAGTTTACCAAGAATCTATAGGCATTCTTCTATCTCTCTTTGTTGAAGGCAATTTCTATAATATTTATTTTAAGTGTGTGTATGGTCCACACTAAAATTACTCTGCAAGCTAATTTCCAACTGTTTCATTTTAGTGCTGGAAAAGTTATTTATTCACTTGTTAGGATCATTTAAAATGAAATATAAGAATCATGAAGTCATAAAAATCTCTTATTGGCTTTGAAAATATAAAGGAAGCACTTCTGTGACTTAAAATTTGTATGACTTCATTGATATAAAACAACCCCATAATGTTTTTTTTTTCCTCACATGGAGGTGTTGTTGGCGGAATACAATATGTAAATCCCCACACTAAACTTTAGTTTCAATGAGTGCAACTCTTTTTGCCAGTTCTTCACAAGAATAATGCCAGCAGTTTATTTAAAATGAAAATTCCTCCAGCTGCAAGACCTGAATTATAAATTGGGGTAGGCTTGTCTTATTTGCAGTCATCTAAAATATGAAATATGACTAGCAGTGGAAATGACATAGTTTAAAAAGGGAACACATTACATCAAGTTGCACTGTCCCATTTTACATGTCCAAAGCCTAAAGTCTCATTATAAAATAAAAGGAAAGACAAACATTTAAGTCTTTCTGAAATACAGCAAAATTGTGACATTTTAAACCTTTTTCCCATTCCAAATTTTTTATCTAAATTTGGGGCGATTGGCAATGTAGCATTTTGTTAGCTTAAAATTAGCATTGATTGGGCTCCAAAGGAATTAAAACTATTATTTTTATTAGTATTTAGCCATTTTGTGCTATACACACTCTGTTCTATAGTTTTGTCCATTTTGATATTGTTAGACTATCTGAATAAAACTAAAGTTAACCATTTCCCTCGGGAGAAACACTCATGGATTGTCAGGAGTTATCCTGACACTTGCCCAAGTTTGGATTTATAAGTGACAAACTGCTCCTTGTTTTAAAACTTCTTAAAATATAAATGTCTTAATGTCAGAGAAATGGAATTTAAATCTCAAACAAGATTCTACTCCTAATACATATACCAGAACACATAACATTTAAAAAATACTGATAGCTCTAAGTATTTGGAGGACGTAGAGCAACTAGAACTCTCTTGTGGTCAGACTGAAGTGTAACTTGATGAAATCATTTTGGAAAATGGTTGGGCAAGAATTACTAAAGCTGGACATATGCATATGCTCTTTTTCAGTAATTTTACTCCTATGCATGTGCTAAACAGATAAAAATACATATGTTCACTAAAAGACATGTATAAGGATGCTCTTGTTAGCTTTATTAATCATATATCTAGCTAGAAAGAACCCAAATATCCATTAACTAACAGTTTATATATCTCCTTACAATGGATAAGGAGATATATATGCATCCTTACAATGCAAAAATTAAAAAAAACAAAACTATAACTACTTGAAAAAGTGTGAACAAACTTACAGAATACTATGTGAAAGCAGTCAGGCACTAAAATGTACTTAATGTGTGATTTCATTCATACGAAATTCAAAAACAAAAGTAGCCTATGGTTATCTGAAGTCAGAAAATACTTAACTTTGTGTGTCGGAGGAAGTTGTTAATGAGATGTTCTACATTTTGGCTTAGATGGTAATTAAATCGCTATGATAATTTATTATATCTAACAAGACACATAATTAAGACTTTTCCACTTCATGTATATGATACCTCAATTTACAAGTATGAAAAAGTTTATAAATGACTTGGCTATTATTTGCATACTGAAATTGAAAGGAACTAAAAACACTCAGAATATTTTGAAGCTAAATACTTTTCCGAACAGGGAAACTCTGGGCAGGTATTTATAAATTTTAATTATTACCTTTCATTTTGAATGAGAAATTTAATTTTTTCTCCATTTCTGGGATGCACATATTAATGCCAAATTTTCAATTCACATTTAACTCATAAGCAAGTAGCATTTTTTTAACTGATAATTAAACTATATTTCCCAAAATAAGCAGTTACTCTAAAGAGATTTGGTCCACTAGAGGTCAGTCCTACTTAAATTTCAATCTTGCCCATCTTATTCTTATGTTCTCCTGAAGTAATTATTTCCTATTTTTATGACAAAAGCATTAGATGTTTCATAACATTTACTCTAAGCTTCTTTGAACTTGTAACAGATACAGATGTTCATAGTTCACTTTTGAATAAAATTCTGAATGTATCGCCTTTGAATTCTTTTATTTTTTAACTCTTTTTTATTATAAAGATGTGGGGTACAATTCAAGGTTAGGTATACAAACGTTGATTATGCAGTTACCCTATTGATGAGGTATGCCCTTCCCTCCCCTAGAAGTTTCCCTCAACTGCCAATCCCATCCCCGCTCCCCTGACAGTTTTCCACTACCGCCAGTCCCTTTCTGAGAGTGTTATAAGTGTTCAAGATCTGCTTATGAGTGAGAACATATGGTACTCTATTCTTTGTTTCTGTGATAGATTACTGAGCATGATTGACTTTAAATCCACCAAGTTGCTGCAAAGTCCATATGCTTGTCTTTCTTTATGACTGCATAGTATTCCATTGTGTACATGTCCCACATTTTTTTATTCAGCCCAGCATCGATGGGCAGAATGGCTGGTTTCATTTCTTTGCTATTGTGAATAGAGCTGCAACAAACATTTTTGTGCAGGTATCTTTTTTGTAGAATAATTTGAATTCCTCCAGATATATTCCCAATAGGGGAATTGCTGGGTCATATGGAAGGTAGTTTCTAGTTCTTTCAAAAATTGCCACACTTTCTTCCAAAGAGGTTGCACTAGTTTGCATTCCTACCAGCAGTGTAGAAGCATTCATTTTTCTCTGTATCCTCGCCAGCATCTGTTGTTGTTTTATTAATGATGGTCATTTTTACTGGGGCTAGGTGGTATGTCAATGTGGTTTTGATTTGCATTTTTCTGATAATGAATGAGGCTGAGCACTTTTTCATGTGTCTATTGGCTGCCTGTATATCTTCTTTTGAGAAGTGTCTATTCATATCATTTGCCCACTTTTTAATAGGGCTGTTTGTTTTTTTCCTTTTGGCACGTTTGAGTTCCTTGTAGATCCTAGCTAGATGTTAGGCCTTTGTCAGATAAACAGTTGGCAAATATTTGTTCCCATTATGTGGACTGTCTCCCAGTTTTCTTATTGGTTTCTTTTGCTTCACAGAAGCTCATTAGTTTGATGAGGTCCCACTTATCTATCTTATTTCTTAACGTATGGGCATTTAGGGTTCTAAATGGGAATTGGTTGCCAGTTCCAATTTCCATAAGGGTGTCTCCTGTGTTTTTTTAAGGTTCTTATTGTTTGAGGTTTTACATTTAGGTCTTTGATCCATTTAGAGTTAATTTTTGTGTATGGTGATAGGTAGAGGTCCTGTTTCATCCTTCTGCATGTGATCAGCCAGTTTTCTCAGCACCATTTACTGAATAGGTTCTCCTCTCCCCAGTAGTTGTTGTTGGAGGCTTTGTCAAAGATGAGTTGGTTGAGAAATTGAGGCTTTGCTTCCAGAATCTCTATCCTGTTCCATCGATCTATATACCTGTTTTTATAGCAATACCAGGCAGTTTCAATTACTGTAGCCTTATAGTAAAGTTTGAAGTCTGGAAGTGTAATACCTCCTGCTTCGTTTCTTTTGCTAAAGAGTGTTTTGGCTATTTGTGGTCATTTATGTTTCCATATGGATTTCTGTATTGTCATTTCCAGGTCTGAGAAAAATGATGGTGGTAACTTAATGAGTATTGCATTGAATCTGTAGATTGTCTTTGGTAGGATGGACATTTTAACAATGTTGATTCTTCCTTTTCATGAGCATGGAATATTTTTCCATTTGTTTGTGTCTTCTTGGATTTCCTTGAGCAGTGTTTTGTATTTCTCATTGTAAAGGTCTTTCACTTCTCTAATTAGGAAGATGCCAAGGTATTTCATTTTTTTTGTGGCTAGTGTGAATGAGATTATGCTTTTAATTTGGGTCTCTGTTTGCATGTAGTTGGTGTATAGGAATGCAACTGTCTCTTGTACATTTATCTTGTATTCTGAGACATTGCCAATGCCCTTTATCAGTGTAAGCAGGTTTCTGACAGATTCTGTTGGATTTTCAAGGTATAGGTTTATATAATCAGCAAAGAGGGATAACTTGACTTCCTCTTTTCCTATTTGGATACTCCTGATTTCCTTCTCTTGTCTAATTGCCTGAACTAGGACTTCCAACACAATGCTGAACAAGAGGGGTGAGAGTGGGCAGCCTTGTCTTGCTCCAGTTTTCAGGGGAAGTGTTTCCAGTTTCTGTCCACTCAGCAATATGTTAGTTGTGGTTTTATCATAGATGGCACTTATAATTTTGAGGTATGTTCCTTCCATACCTAGGTGTTCGAGGGTTTTATCAAGAAGGGATGCTGGATTTAATCAAAAGCTTTTTCTGCATCTAATAATATAATCATGTGGTTCTTGTTTTTACATATGTTGATGTATTTAATTATATTTATGGTCTTGCAAATGTTGAACCAGCCCTGCATCCTGGGGATGAAGCCTACTTGGTCATGGTGGATGGTTTTAGAGGTGTGTTATTGGATCATATTTGCTAGAATCTTTTTGAGGATTTGTGCATATATGTTCACAAAGGGTATTTGCCTGTAGTTCTCTTATTTTTGGTTGGCTCTTTACCTGGTTTGGGTATCAGTATTACACTAGCTTCGTAAAATGATTTGGGGAGAATTCCATATTTCTCAATTGCCTGGAATACTTTTAGTATGATTGGTTACAGCTCCTCCTTGTATGTTTTGTAGAATTCTGCTGGAAAGCCATCTGGTCCAGGGCTTTTTTTCGTATGTGCTTTTCTTATGACCGAGTCAATTTCCTGGGTTGTTATTGGTCTATTTAGCATCTCAATGTCTTCTTGTTTCAACCTGGGGAAGTTGTGTGACATCAGAAATCCTCCATTTCATTTAGGTTATCAAGTTTGTTTCCATGTAAGTGTACATAGTAATCTGTGATAATCTTTTGTAATTCTTTGGGGTCATCTGTGATTTGATCTTTTTTATTTCTGATTTGTTTATTTGGACTTTTTCTCTTTTTTTGATGGTCATTCTGGCTAGGGGTTCGTCAATCTTGTTAATTTTTTCAAACAACCAGCTTTTTGTTTTGTTTGTTTTCTATGATATTTTTGTCTTCTTTGTTCTGTAATTGGGCTCTTATTTTGGTGATTTGGATTTTTCTGCTAAAGTTGGGGTTTTGGTGATCTTCTGTTTCCAGCTCCCTTAGGTGATTTGGTAGACTCTTCACTTGTGATCCTTCCCTTTTCTTGATGTGTGCTTGTAGAGTAATAAATTCCCATTTTAGAACCGATTTCATGGCATTCTAGAAGTTTTGGTAAGATGTTTCTTCATTTTCATTTGTTTCCAGGAATCTTTTAATTTCTGCTTTGATTTCAGTGTTGACTCAGTAGTTAGTTGTTCAGTGTTATGCTGTTTAGTGTCCATGTCTTTGTAGGCTTTAAGGAAATGTTGTTGGTGTTGATATTTATTTTTATTCAACTGTGGTCTGAGAATGTGCATGGCAAGATTTCAACTTTATGAAATTTCTTTATGCTTGATTTATGGACAAGGATGTGATCAATCTTGGAGTACATTCCATGTGGTGATAAGTAGAATGAATATTCTGTGGTTGTTGAGTGGAATAATCTGTAGGTATCTATTAAGTCCATTTGATTGAGTGTCACATTTACATTCTGGATCTCCTTGTTAATTTTTTGCTCCAATGATCTAACTACGGCTGTTAGTGGGGTATTCAAATACCCTGGTATAATAGTGTTAGAGTCAGTACCTTTTTTTGTTTACTTAGTAGTTGCTTTATAAATGCTGTTGCTCCTGTGTTGGGTGCACATATGTTTAGGATGGATATTTCTTGTTGATGGACTGAATCTTTTGTTATTATGCAGTGTCCTTTTGCATCTTTTTAAATTTTTGACAGCTTAAAGGTTGTTTTGTCTGATATTAAGATTGCAATGTCTGCCTTCTTTTGTGATCCATTTGCCCAGAAACTTGTTTTTCATCCTTTAACTTTGAGTCTTTGTGCATTCCCTGTGGTGAGATAATCTCTTAGGGATTGGATGTCTGGGAAGGATTTTAATTCTCCATCACTGATGAAGC
>CAUYQG010228464.1:0-11199 GCA_963574415.1 Tarsius wallacei | reverse complement strand
TCTCACTTTGTCGCCCCAGCTGGAATGTAGTGGCATGCTCCTGGCCACCACAGTCTCGAACTGCTGGGCTCAGGCAATCTTTCTGCCTCAGCCTTCCAAATAGCTGGAAGTACCGGCACGCGCTATCACGCCCAGCTACACATTCATTTTTAAAGGCTCTTAAGATTATTGCCAGATTTACCTTTCTGGTGCTCTTCATTGTTTGCAGAACCGGGTTTTTCATATCATTTCTCTTCTACTGAAAGAAATGTTCACATCTCTTACAGTACGTCTGTTTAAAAAGATGTTTATCTTAGTTTCTGAAGGTTGTTTTCACTGAATATAGAGCTTTAGAGTGACAGTTGTTTTCCTTCAGCACTTAAGCCATTCTTCCTTTGTCTTCTGGAAGGTGTCATCGTTCTTAAAGGGAAATCAGCTTCAAGTCTTATGTTTGTTCCGCTGTGTATTATATGTCCCTTTTCCCCCTGACTGCTTTTATAATTTTTTCTTTGCGTTTTCAGCAATTTGATTATAACGTGTAGTTTCCTTTTACTTATTCTGCTTGGAGTTTACTACAGTTCTTGAATATTTGGGTCTTTCTTTAATTTTGAAAATTTCTGGCCATTTCTTCACATGTTCTGCCTCATTTTTGCATTCTTTTCCTTTTGCAACTCCAATTATGTGCATGTTAAAGTCATATGGGAATGACAGTTATATATTGTTGTCCCACAGATCTTTTTTTGGTTTTTTTTTGAGCTGGAGTCTCACTCTGTTGCCCAGGCTAGAGTGCAGTGGCACACTCATGGCCACTGCAGCCTCGACCTGCTGGGCTCAGACGATCCTTCCACCTCAGCCTTCCAAGTAGCTGAAACTACAGGCACGTGCCACCATAGCTGGCTAATTTTTTTGTGTGTATTGTAGAGACGTGGTCTTGCCAAGTTGCCCAGGCTGGTCTTGAACCCCTGGGCTTCTCGCCTCGGCTTCCCCAAGTGCTAGGATTATAGGCATGAGCCACTGTGCCTGGCATCCCACAAGTCTTGTATGCTGTGTTCCAGTTTTTTTAAACTGCTTCCCCGACTCTTTTTTGTGTTTCAGTTTGAATAATTAAGAATTAAGTGGTAAGCTTCTTATTAACCCCCCTGGAATAAAAGAAAAAAATCAGTCAATATTTTGGCTATCCTTATGCTACTGTCTCTAATATTAGAAAAACTACCTATGTGTTCAGAGTCTTAGCTCTGCCACTAATCTGCAGCCTCCATAATGGAGAGAAATATTGTTTAAAAACATTGATTGGAACTAAAAAACTCTTATATTTTATTTTTATTTAGTAAATAAGGTTTCAAAATATTAAAGGATCTTTGATATAAGAAGTTAATTCAGTATGTTCTTTAAGGAAACTTAGAAATGTGTTAAGTATTCTTAATTGTATTGCTATCTAGGTATTTATATAAATACATATTTCGTATTTACATAAATAGCAGTAGTTGTAATAGTTATGGAAATAGTTGTAATAGTTATGGAAATACATATTTACATAAGGAGCAAAGTGGTATTGCTATTTATGTATTCACATATTTTTTATTAGCATATAAAAATTGGGGCCAGACGTAGTGGCTCATACCTGTCATCCCAATACTTTGGGCAACTGAGGTGGGAGCATCACTTGAGCCCAGGTGTTCGAGACCAGCCAGGGCAACATACTGATACCTCATCTCTACAAAATATAAAAAAATTAGTCGTCGTGGTTGTCCATTTAGTCCCAGCTGCTCAGGAGGCTGAGATGGGAAGATCACTTGAATCTAGGAGCTTGAGGATTGATCGTCCCATTGCACTCCGGCCTGGGCTCCATACAGAATGAGACTCTGTCTTGCTTGGCGGGGAAAGATTGACTGTTTCCCTTTTGGTAGTTATTTTACTTTCGAATATTTATCAAAAAACTTAAAATGATAAATGAGATTGCTTTTAATTGCTGTTTCTAATGTTGGCTACAGTTAGAATGGGAATAGGAAGTTTTCATGAATGATTTTATGAAGATAACATTTTTTTCTTCTTCTTTCCCTCATTTGTTAGAGGAATTTAATGATAGAATTTTGCGACCAGAGTTATCAAATGATGAAATGCTATCTCTTCATGAAGAGTTGCAGAAGATTTATAAAACATACTGTTTGGATGAAAGTATTGACAAAATTAGATTTGATCCCTTCATTGTAGAAGAGATTCAAAGAAGTAAGTGAAAGATGATGAGAATGAACTCTTACTGTTTTCACAGTTTTCTCAAGTATTCACTATTCTTACAACAGCTGTGTGAGGTACAAGGGCAGCTATTATCTTATTTTGCAAATGAGATGAAAGTTTTGAGGAAGAAGTGTATTCACAGTTTACATAACTGATGTTTGTCAGAACTAGAGCTTGGTTGTTCTAATTTCTCATGCTAGTGTATTTCTTATGGTGGAGTTTCTGTAAAACATAGTTTTATGTTAATAATGTTTGTATTGCTAGACATGGTGGCTCACGCCTATAATCCCAGCACTTAGGGAGGTGGAGGCAAGAGGATTGCCTGAGCCTACAGGTTCGAGACCAGCCTGGGCAGCATGGCAAGACCGCGTTTCTACAATAAATAAAAAAATTAGCTGGGTGTGGTGGCGCACACCTGTGGTTCCAGCTACTTGGAAGGCTGAGGCAGAAGGATCACCTGACCCACCAGGTTGAGACTGCAGTGGTCATGAGCATGCACTGCACTTCAGCCTGGGTGAACAGAGTGAGACTCTGACTCAAAAAAATAAAATAAAAAAATAATGTTTATATGTCCTTTCGCTATCTATGACGAATTTTAAACTAATATATAACACATTTATGCTATTTACAAATAACTTCTGCAATATAATTTTTTTAATAGTTGCCGAAGGCCCATACATAGATGTTGTGAAGCTTCAAACTATGAGGTGCCTTTTCGAAGCATATGAACACGTTCTTTCTCTCTTGGAGAATGTATTTACCCCTATGTTCTGCCACAGTGATGAGGTGAGTTAGATTGTTAACCTTGTTTGAGAATTTTTATGCAAAATTTAATAGTGGCTCTGATATCATCAGATCAGTGATTCAAATAAAATAAATACAAAACGAAACGTTAAGAAAGTAAATATTCTTCTCCACTCTGACTAATTGGAGATTAAACATTAGTTGTAAAAACAATTCTCAGTATCAAAACCATGTTTGTATTTAAGTGACTAGGTAGATTGGGACCAAACTGGTCTGCCTTATTTGCCATATGCCTAAGTGGCTTTGCATAAATTTCATTCTTTTTGTGTATCCACATTCTTTTTTTTTTTTTTTTTTGAGTTGGAGTCTCACTCTGTGGCCCAGACTGGAGTGCAGTGGCCGCTCCCGGCCACCGCAGCCTCGACCTGCTGGGCTCCCGCGATCCTTCCGCCTCAGCCTTCCAAGTAGCTGGAACTAAAGGCGTGCGCTACCACGCCCGGCTGATTTTTTGATTTATTGTAGAGATGAGGTCTCGCCAAGTTGCCCAGGCGGGTCTTGAACCCACGGGCTCAGGCAATCCACTCACCTCAGCCTCCCAAGGCGCGGGATTACAGGCTGAGCCACTGAGCCCTGCTCGTATCCACATTCTTTACAGACCTGTGGAAATCATCTCTATTTGCAATATTTTCTTTTCTTTTTTTTTTCTGAATTGGTGTCTCACTTTGTCACCCAGGCTGGAATGCCGTGTCACGCTCATGGCCACCCCAGCATTGACCTGCTGGACTCTGGTGATCCTGCTGCTTCAACCTTCCAAGTAGCTGGAACTACCACACCCGGCTAATTTTTTTTTTATTTGTTGTAGAAATGAGGTCTGACCAAGTTCCCTGGGCTGGTCTCAAACCCGCGGGCTCAGGCAATCCACTCGCCTTGGCTTCCCAAAGTACTGGGATTATAGGCTGAACCACTGAGCCCAGCCCATTTGCGATAGTTTCATCCTTACCCTGTTTGACTGTGCTTATATTCACTTGATTTAAATAACTTTTTAAAAGAAACCGGAAAGTAGGTAAATTCAAATTAAAAATTTAATTTAAAAAATTATATTTAAAAAAAGATTTTAAAAATGTGATTTAAAAAATCGTAATTATTATTCATTGTCTTAAAGTATTTCAGACAACTTTTAAGAGGTGCAGAATCACCAACACGCAACTCAAAATTCAATAGGTGGGTTGTATGTTTTGTTTTTGAACTTGACTTATGGTAATCATTCTGTGATAGCATCATTATCTTTATTAGCTATTTTTTTGAATGAATGTGTGATTCCATTGTATGAATGGACAAGGCATTTCACTAATGAATCATAGAACTATGCTATATACAGTAACCTAAAAATACCTGAAATTCTTTTAGAAAAATTTAACAAGATATATGCCATGGTTTTGTTAAACTCATAATTAATACATGCTAGTTCTTGATTACCTGCTTTATTAGAGACTGGGGACTGCAAACATAAGTGAAATCCACAGATAATTTTAGAGAGTAGTTTCCCCTCCCCCGCGAGAAAAAAATTTTTGTTAGAGTACTTACTGGGTGCAAAAATGGAAGAGTTTTTCTCCCTTTTCAGTCTGGCTCCCTGGAATTGTAAATGGACAGTTGGAGAAGCTAAAGAGGGTAGCAGAAGAGAGACGTTTTACCCATCAGTAAACTGGATGATTAATGTTCTTGTTTGCCTTTGTAATGTTGTACGTACAGAGTTGACCCAGACATCAAATGTATAAATCTACAGAATATTTCCATTTTTCTCAACACCTTCCAGTTTGAGCAAGTATCTAGAACTATATACATAAATTGGAGACATGGTACAGAGAGAAGTAGATAAGTATTTTTTTTTTTTTTGAGTTGGAGTCTCACTCTGTCGCCCAGACTGGAGTGCAGTGGCCGCTCCCGGCCACCGCAGCCTCGACCCGCTGGACTCCGGCGATTCTTCCACCTCAGCCTTCCAAGTAGCTGGAACTACAGGCGCACGCTGCCTCGCCCGGCTAATTTTTTGATTTTTATTGTAGAGATGAGGTTTTGCTTGCCCAGGCGGGTCTCGAACCCGCGGGCTCAGGCAATCCACTCACCTCAGCCTCCCAAAGGCACGGGATTACAGGCTGAGCCACCAAGCCCGGCTGATAGGTATTTTTTTAACGGCAGCTTTTTAGATAGTATAAAGGGAAGAATGTGAAAACCTTAATCATAGGACAAAAATCATATTCATGCATTTAAAATAGCATTCATTCTTTGCCCAGTCCATGTGACTCTTCTTTCATTTGAATGTCTTTTCAAGAATTTTTATCAAATTTTCTGTCATACTTGAGAAGCATGTAGAATTTTTCCTTGTTTCTGACTTTGGATATTTGAAGTCTCATGCCACGACAGTGATCTTAATGAAATGCCTGTGTAGGACTATTTAAGGGGAAGTTGTTCTGTGATCTTAGATGCTTCTTAGTAGCTAAATATAAGTTGAGGTTATAACTTTAGAGATGGAAAGCTTTTGTTGCCTCTTCGAGAACATCTGATCACTGTCAGCATATTAAGGCAGTAATTTTGTTGGCTTTAAAACATAAAAAAAGACAGGAAGGAAACATGGGTTATTTTCATTCTGGGTACTGATTATGACTTTTTAAAGTGTATTTTTCTTTATATTGATCTGACCTTAACATTAACTGTCAGTCTTGTTAAGACTCTGCTTCAGCTGGGCACGGTGGCTCATGCCTATAATTCTAGCACTTTGGGAGGCAGAAGTGAGAGGATTGCGTGAGCTCAGGAGTTTGAGACCAACCTGAGCAACATGGCGAGACCTCACCTCTACAATAAATTTTTTAAAAATCGCCTGGCATGGTGGTGCATGCCTGTGGTTCCAGCTACTTGGAAAGGCTGAGGAGGAAGGATCACCTGAGCCTAGCAGGTTGAGGCTGCGGTGACGGACAGTGTGTCACTGCACTCCAACCTGGGATGTAGAGTGAGACTTTGACTCAAAAAAAAAAAAAAAAGACTCTGCTTCTGCCATACTTAATGATTCATTTACCTATATAGAATAAGAAAAATAATTTTTAAACATTCTTTCATTGGAAATTTAGAGTAGCTCTGCTAATTTGCTATTAAATGACTTAAAAAATATAAAATATTTGTTTTCATATGTGTAATTATATTTTAAAGGCACAATTTTAATACATATTGTTTATCTTGTTCTTTGTTTAATTGTATACGTAAAGCATGACTTGTTTTTTTAATACTTAGGAATCTTTTGTTAACTTCTTAGCTTAAAACATACTTTTAAAAATATTCAAGCTAAAAATATGTGAAGCTTGAATGATTATATCTAACATGGACACAAATTCCATGTTGGAAAATATGAGTTTGTTTTTTGTGCCAAGTTTTTGGTGGCTTAGTTTCTGCATACTTCCCACCTTATCAAACAAATGGTATGCCTAAGGAAAAAGAAGAATTATTTCCTGACATACTGAATTTTTAAGAACTTTTTAAATGATGTAGATTTCATATACTCATACACAAAAACCAGTCATGTGCTTGTGTTTTTCTTACCTTTATCATGTTATTTGTAAGGATTTCTTCCTTTAGCAAAGATGAATGCTATACACTTGTGTAGTTTTTAAAGCTTTTAAATTTTGTTTTGCGTTCTAAAGTGAAATTTGTTTGAATCTGGGCTTTTTCTCTCTCTTGTCCTTATATAATTTCACATATCTATTATTGCAGAGGTAGCCTAAGTTTGGATGATTTTCGGTAAGTCTTGAGCATGTGATTCTTTTCAGTATTAATTTATCTGTATAATTTTAGAAAGTATATTCCAAACAACCTAAGTTTAACTAAAAAGACAAAAATGAAACACTGTGCTATTACTGCCTTTATATCAGTTATTTAGGATAATCTTTTAAAAATGAATCTCTACTTTGATTCTAGATATAGCCTTTATTTTTTGAATCGGAGTCTCACTCTTTCGCCCAGGCTGGAGTGCAGTGGCACACTCACAGCTACCTCAGCCTCGACCTTCTGGGTTCAGGCAATCCTTCCGCCTCAGCCTTCCAAATAGTTGGAATTGCAGGCATGAGCCACCATGCCCAGCTAATTTTTTTGGATTTATTGTAGAGACGAGGCTGCCCAGTCTGGTCTCGAACCCCTGGTCTCAGGCAATCCTCTTGTCTTGGCCTCCCAAAGTGCTGGCTAATATATCCTTTTTGAAATAGCATAATATATCATAAATAGAAATGTTCTAATACTTTTAAGTTAGTTTTGTTATTTATTTTGCCAGTATCTCACTTTTCAAGGCTGTTGACTCATTTTTGTTGTTGTAGTTGATTTTTCTAAATTATTTTTAGAATTATTAGCATTTAAGAAAGCTTTTTTTTTTTTTTTTTTTAGAGACAAGGTCTCGCTCTGTCTCCAAGACTGGAATGCAGTGGTTAGCTCATAGCAGCTCACTGCAGTCTTGACCTGTGCTCATGTGATCCTTCCACCTCAGCTTCCTGAATAGCAGCGACTATAGACATGTGCTACCATGGCAGGCTATTTTTATTTTTTGTGGAGACAGGGTCTCCGTATGTTGCTCAGGTTGGTCTTAACTCCTAGCCACAAGCAGTTCTCCTGCCTCAGCCTCTCAGAGTGTTGAGATGACAGACATGAGCCACTGTGCCTGGCCTAAAAACTTTCTTTTTTTGTTTTAAAGTAAGAAGTATAATGATGTTTCTGTATTTCCAGTCATAATCACAAGTGAGATAGTTTAAAGATCTCATATTTCAAAAACCCCAATTGTTTTATATTCTCTAGATTCTGGAGACTAGAATCATTTATTTAGATTATAGGATTTTAATAATATTTAGTTAACTTTTTTTATACTTGTAAATTTCTTGTATGATAGTCAGCATTTTTATATTTGACTTTGGAAACATTTCTTCTATCAGAAAGAATTGTGTCTACAATTCTGGTTTTTTTTTAAACCTTAGTTGCATACTTGTATAGATAAAATAATCTAGCTTAAGTACCCTTCTTTTTTTTACTATTTATTATTAGTGTTTTTCTAGCTTTAAAATCAATTTGATTTACTTCTTAGACATGTAAAATACATGTTACTATATATACTTTGTATGTTTGAAACTTGATCAGTTTATTTTTCTTTCTGTAATTGTATTATTTCAGTACATAACAAATTTTTCTCACAGAAATAATAGCTGTAGATTAAAAGCATTCAAATAAAACTTTCTCAGTTTTTAGAAGTCATATGTACTTGGGTATCTGTTATAAGGGCAGTATTACATAGTAAGCATAAATTTTAAATTGGATAAAAGTTACAGTTTCATCTGCCGAACCAGTAGGCAGCAGGCGCTAACAGAGGACATTTTTTGCTGCTGTTAGCTTTTTTAATTTTGTTGCTTTCCACCTGTTTCTGCTTTAGAAATTCACTTTTGAAAACATTTGCAAAACCAACATTTAACATTTATGACAGCGCAGGCTGCTTCCTTCAACTACATCTGCTTTTATCCTTATGCTCACTGCTAACCCTTCCGTTTGGCATTTTATCTTCTTATTACTTAGTTAAATAAGATGTATTTTATGCCTCATTCTTCTTTTGAGTATTTGTAGGATTTATAAAGTTGAATTTTGCTTGACCATTTGTCATAGAGGACACATTTTTTTTTTGACGGTTCCATCTGAAAATGAAGTAATGAGGAAGTAGAGTATTACATTTTTTGTGTCTTACATTATATTATTTTAGCAGTCCAGTTATTCTAAGGGGATGTTCTGTTTTGAACAAATCTTACACATTGTTATTTGAAAATACGTTTGGTAATAAGAATTATATTCCACTAGGGGGCTCTCATCTTTTAAAAATTTTAACGTTTTGGAGTCAATGGGTAAATTTCAAATGTTTATTAATAAATGTTGCCCCATTTATTCATCCCCCAAGTTTAAACTTTATATATCCTGCCATTTTTGGCTTCTGAGATGTTGATACTGGATCTGTGGCTGAAAAGTCCAAAAGTTATGTTAGATATACCTTTAGTTTACCATTTTCAAAACAAGTTTTCTTTTCCTTTATGTTTGCTTACAGTAAGCTAGATTGTTGTGATAATTTGCTGTGTACTTGATACATTTTTGTTTAATATTCAGGAGCACTCAGAAAAGAGGAGAATCTTTTGGAATCAGCAGAATAGGTAGCAAAATTAAAGGAGTTTTCAAGAGCACCACAATGGAGGGAGCTATGTTGCCTAATTATGGTTTAGCTGAAGGTGAAGATGATTTTGTAAGTAAAAACTCTTCAATTTGATTTATATATAACTTAGACTTACTTCAGACTTCATTTGTATTTCTCATTCTTTCATTAGTTGTTATAGTTTCATGATGCTAATGTAAGCGTTTTAATTCCTGAGAACTAAGTTACTGCTTATTAAGGCAGAATGGTCCCTGTTAAACTGACATACTTCTAGTAGTCAGTTTACCATCTGTTGGTTCCTGTTCCGATGTTATCCCCTTTCCGCCATGTGCTCCAGGTACACAGAATGTTAATAGATGTCCTAACCCCTTGCTACTTAAGCTGTGGTTCAAGGACCAATAGCGTGGACCAGCAGCATGAACATTATTAGGCAACTTGTATAAATACAGAATCTCAGACTTCACCCTAGATTTACTGAATCAGTTTGCATTTTAACAAGATCTCCAGTTGACTTATATATACATTTCACTTACCATGCTATTTTATTTCTTGGTAACTTTGCACATGCTGTCTTGCTTGAAATACCCTTTCTTCCTTTATTTACTCACGAAATTTGTATTTATCTTTTTTTTAATTATACAGATGTGGGGTTCAATTCAGGGTTACGTATTACAAACGTTGATTATGCAGGCACCCTTGTTGATGAGGTATACCTCTCCATCTCCTAGCAGTTTCCCTCAACTGCCAATCGCAACTCCCCCCCCCCATCGACAGTTTCCCATTACTGCTAATCCCTTTCTTACAAGTATTATAATGATTGTTCAAGGTCCTCTTATGAGTGAAAGCATATGGTAGTCTGTTTTTTGTTTCTGTGAGAGATCACTGAGTATGATCAAGTCTAAATCCATCCAGGTTGCTGCGAAGTCCATGTGTTTGTCCTTCTTTATGGCTGCGTGATATTTCATTGTGTACATATACCACATTTTAAAAATCCAGTCCAGCATCAATGGGCAGCATAGTTGGTTCCATGTTTTTGCTATTGTGAATAGAGCTGCAACAAACATACCTGTGCAGGTATCTTTTTTAGAAAAATTTGAGTTCCTCTGGGTATATTCCCAATAGAGGAATTGCTGGGTCATATGGAAGGTCAATTTCTGGTTCTTTCAGAAATCGCCACACTGTCTTCCAAAGAGGTTGTACTAGTTTGCATTCCCACCAGCAGTGTAGAAGCGTTCCTTTTTTTCCGAATCCTCTCCAGCATCCGTTGTTGTTTGTTTTATTAATGATGGCCATTCTTACTGGGGTTAGGTGGTATCTCATTGTGGTTTTGATTTGTGTTTCTCTGATGATGAGTGAGGCTGAGCACTTTGACATGTGTCTGTTGGCTGCCGGTATAACTTCTTTTGAGAACTGTGTCTGTTTATGTCTTTTGCCCATTTTTTAAAGGGGCTGTTTGTTTTTTTCCTTTCAGTGTGCATTTGAATTCTTTGTAGATCCTAGATGCTAGGCCTTTGTCAGATATAGAATTGGCAAATATTGTTTCCCATTCTGTGAGCTGTATCCCTGCAATCCTGATGGTTTCTTTTGCTTTGCAGAAGCTCATTAGTTTGATGAGGTCCCACTTGTCTATCTTATTTCTTAAAGGTATGGACATTTAGAGTTCTGAATAGGAATTGGTTGCCAGTTCCATTTTCCATAAGGGTGTCTCCTGCGTCTTCTAAGATTCTTACAGTTTGAGGTTTTACGTTTAGGTCTTTGATCAATTTAGAGTTAATTTCTGTGTATGGTGATAGGTAGGGGTCCTGTTTCAATCTTCTGCATGTGGTCAGCCAGTTTTTCCAGCACCATTTACTGCATAGGTTCTCCTGTCCTCAGTGGTGGTTGTTGGAGGCTTTGTCAAAGATGAGTTGGTTGAGGAATTGAGGCTTTGCTTCTGGAATCTCTATCCTGTTCCATTGGTCTATATGCCTGTTCTAGTATGGTTACCAGGCTGTTTTGATTACTTGTAGCCTTATAGTAAAGTCTGAAGCCTG
>CAUYQG010228460.1:0-20340 GCA_963574415.1 Tarsius wallacei | reverse complement strand
ACGCCCGGCTAATTTTTTGATTTATTGTAGAGATGAGGTCTCGCTTGCCCAGGCGGGTCTCGAACCCACGGGCTCAGGCAATCCACTCACCTCAGCCTCCCAAAGGCGTGGGATTACAGGCTGAGCCACCGAGCCCGGCTGGCTGGGTATTCTTTATGATATACCTTCCTTAGTCTCTGAGAATCCTGAAGGACAAAATACTTTCATTATATAAATTGTTAATGAACATAAATCAAAATTTCTTTACTTTTTCTTCCTTTTATACTTTTACTTTGCTTACTTTCCTAATGAGCAAATATACAACAACACTCTCTTACTATAATATGCTTACATATAAAAAGAATATGCTTACTGGTTTTTGGTGGGGGAAGGGTTCAGAGTCTCACTCTGTTGCTCAGGCTGGAGTGCAGTGGTACACTCACAACCACTGTAGCCTTGACCTGCTGGGCTCAGGTGATCCTTCCACCTCAACCTTCCAAGTAGCTGGAACTAAGGTGCATGCCACCATGCCTGGCTAACTTTTTGATTTATTGTAGAGATGAGGTTGTGCCAAGTTGCCCAGGCTGGTCTTGAATCCCTGAGCTCAGGCAATCCTCTTCCCTCTGCCTCCCAAAGTGCTAGGATTATAGGCGTGAGTCACTACACCCGACTATTGATTTTTTTAAAGCAATTACTTAGAAAAAAATATTTTCACTTTGAAATTATGGAAATACTAAACATTAACATTTTATAGGCAGATGCCTAGTTAGAACCACAAGAGAAATCTGCTGTCTGCTGTCTCTTTTCCAAAGTGGGCTTTAAATTAGGTCGAAGGTTACTTCACCTGGGGGAGTACTCAGGGCTGCCTTTCCATGGAAATAAAACTGGATGTTTTGTCTCTGGTGTAACATAAAACAGAAAGAATGTGCCATTAAGCACAGGAACTGGGGACTCTGGAGTATACTTCTGTACTCTGTGACAGAATACCGCTGTTCACTTCTAGAGAGGATAGTGAGAAACAAGCTTTTGAGTTCAGCTACAAATGCTGCTTGTCATTCAATGACTTTGGGATGGCGAGAGAGATAGCTTGTAACTGGATTTATTTTGCTCATCTACAGATTTTTAGTTATGGTACCAAAATATCTAAATATTTGAATAAAATAGCAGTCTGTCTCAGGATTTTCATGTATTTGTTCACCTCAAAATTCCAGGAAAGATTTTTGACAACTATTGGATAATTTTCCATATGGATCTCATTTTAAGAACTGTAATTGTTATAATGACATAGTCGATTTTTTTCTAGGAATGGAAACATGGGGGCTGTAAGAAGAGGCAGCATGCATCTTGTTTGCTTGTGTGTTTTTTTCTAAGGAGCATAGCAGCCACTGATCATGAGCCAACAGATGCCAGGAAGTCATTCCCTTGTTTTGATGAGCCCAACAAAAAGGCAACTTTTACAATATCTATCACCCACACCAAAGAATATGAAGCAATCTCAAATATGCCAGTGGTGGTGAGTATTTTTTAAATGTTTTGGTTATGAAGATGGTCTGTTTACAATAGCAGGTAGATTACCTGATTTGCTATGGAAGATAACCCATTGAATTCTAAAACGAAGTGTGCACTAATATTCATTCAGAAGGTTGAAATGCATTTTAGCAATCTTTTTTTCTTTGAGTCCTAGGAGCCTTTAAGATATCAAAGTCTAGTTTTTTAAAAAAGCCACGTTGGAGTTTTTAAGTAAGAGAAAAGTACAGTAGACATCTATCAGTTTGGGCTCTGCTTAACTGACAGGAGCCCTGAGTCATGAAATTACAGAAATGACAAACAAATGGAATTACAGACTTGAAAATATTTGAGAACTTACTTACTATCTAGTTTTCAGTTGAATACAAACCCAGGTTTTTTTTTGGTTTGTTTTGTTTTTTTAAGATAAAGCTAAAAAAAATGAAGAAAAGAAAAAAGCTTGGCTCGTTGGTTAAAAAAAGATAAAGCTACGTTAAAAAAAAATGACTTAAACTCTATGCCCATAGATTTTTCTGGTGAATGGAAGGTGCTTGTTACATGTTTGAAAAAAATGGACAGACTTCAATACTTTCTGCCTGTATAATGTATAATTATTAACATAAGACTCTTTCCTCTGTTAATGCCCTTCATCTACATAACAGGTAATGTAGTTAACTAAGACTGTCCTTACCTCAAAGTTGAAGTTTACCATACTTTTAACATTTGACATGTGGAAGAGCCAGTCTCATCTTTAGGTATAATTAATTGTCAGAAGGACACCCAGCTGAAAATTGTGTCTCCCACCTTTCTGATCCACTCTCTAAAATATCGTTGAATTTTCATTTTTAAAAATGATATAATATTCCTTTAAGCAGCAAACATAAAATGAAGCAGACAAAAAGAGGATTAAAATGTACTGTCATCAGCCAGCCATGCCTAAGAGTGAATTAGTTATCAACTTGCTTTCTTCTGGTGTCAGGCACCTGGGAAATTCAGCTTTGATTGGAGAAGAAAGAGGAGAGAATAAACTTAAAGTCACCAATCCAGAAGAGTGGCTCGGGGTAACATGCTACTAGGTTTTTACCGTAGAGTAACATATCTTTTGAGAGCCCTAACATGTTTATGCAACTGCATGTAGACACACGCTTGCAATGTCAGTGATGAACCCATGGTAGTCCAGCCTCACCGGCTTAGTATCTTTTCAAAGCTTCCCACTTAGAGAGTGACTGAGAGTGATTGCAGGAGTTGTGGAAATGTGTAATTAATGTTAGAAGGCGCTGGGTAAGTATTCATGGCTGAAGTCTTAGGATTAGTGATAGACAGTGAAGACAGCAGAGTTGGCATGGACAAAAAATTAGATGGGTCAGTTGTGTCAAGCAATGGAATCCCTCTCTCTGTCCGTGGTTAACAAGGCTCTGACTGCAGTGACCATATCTTTGGTCTTCAGTGTAGACAATCAAAGGTGGAAAGGAGAAACCAACATTCTGCTCTGCCGGCTGCAATGACAGCCCTCCTGCACACAATCAAATCAGTAAATACCTACTCAGTTCTTCCTCTAGGTGAGAGACAGAGCATGAATCTATTTTCATTAAGGTATCACAGTACCCTCAAATATTATGGTCAGAATTTTGTGTTTAGTGTAGAAAGGTACATTCCAGTTCAGTTGATAGCATGGTCAAAACTTTATTTCTCCCTGAGAAACCTAATACAGTGTATACTTTTCAGTACTAAGAATAAAGTGAATTTCCTGTTAGTCTTTTCAACATTGCCACAAACAATTTTACCCTTCAGTTTTGACAAAGAACTTCTGACTAGAGAGCCAGGTTTGGGGCAACCATTTGTTTGTCTTGTATATGATTGATCTTTTGATAAATAATAGATTAACTTTTGTTTTCAATAGAATAATGTGTCATTGGATGATAAATGGACTCAAACACTTTTCGAGACGTCTGTTCCCATGAGCACTTACCTAGTGTGCTTTGCTGTCCATCAGTTTCATGCCGTAAGAAGAACATCAAACAGTGGAAAACCCGTGAGTCCCACTGTATTTTTAAAATATACTACATATGCATTTGTAATTAATTTTCTTCTTTCTAGAATTTTTTTCTCACATAGCATGCCAAAAAAAAAGCATGTCCACTAGGGTCTGTGAACTTGATAATACACTGAAGGATATAGAGAAATATAAACTGAAAGGACATAGGTGAAACATAAACAAACATGACAGACAACGTGAATATGCATGGCCTTGAAATATTTCAAGGGGAAGATTCACCATAAATCAGAAGCTAGCTCCTAAGTATACCAGTAAAAGTATATTTAAATATTCAGGTATGCTCAATTTAATAAAATGATTGAGTGTATGTATTGGGGTGAGGTCCCAGGTAGAGACAGACAGGGAAGAGGAAATCAGAAGTTGATGAATATTCTTGGAGTAACTAATCACAGAGAAGTTTATGGTGCCATTCCTATATGTAATTCACAATAGGACAGCAACAAAGTGTCAACAAGTATTTTTTAAAAGTGTGAGAAGGCCAGGCGCAGTGACTTAGCCTGTAATCTCAGCACTTTGGGAGGCCGAGGCCAGAAGATTGCTGGAACCCGGGGGTTGGAGACTAGCCTGGGAAACTTGGTGAGACCTCGTCGCTACAATAAATCAAAAAATAAGCCGTGCATGGTAGTGTGCATCTGTAGTTCCAGCTACTTGGAAGGCTGAGGTGGAAGGATTGCATAAGCCCAGCAGGCCGAGGCTGCAGTGGCTGTGAGCATGCCACTACACTCCAGCCTGGGCGACAGAGTGATACTCCAACTAAAAAAAAAAAAAAAGGTATGTGAGAAAATATGAATAAGTCTTTTTAAAACGAGGATGGCTCGTTCAATCTTTTTCTTTTGAAAAACCAAGTATTTTTACCTAATTAATTTTTCCATTTTGCTGATGCCCTGAATACTTTTCTTAGTCTATTTGTGAAGCAAGTTAATCCAGTTCTGTGCCATATACTTTATATATATAAGACCTCATAATGTTTGTGATATAATTTTATAAGGAAGAAATCACCCCCATTTTACAGAGGAGAAAATTGAAGCTTAATGGGTTTAAGTAATTTGCTCAAGATCGCCCAGCTGGCAAATGGAGGATCAAATTCCAAATTCTTCCTGAGTATCGTACCTTGCTAAGCCTTCTGAAATATTCTGAAAATATCTTTACCTCTTCACCAGTTGTTGGAGAGGAGGGGATTGGTTCGTCTCTTTCCTGTAAAACTATCTCCTGGAACAATTTATCTTCATTTTGGTATAGTATGGGTTGATATTTAGATAGCCTAAACCTGGGTTTCCAGCATGTGGCCTATACTGTATACAAATTATAGCAAACAGAAATCTTCCAAGACCTTTCAAAGGGGCTCTATATCATGATGACTCATCAGAATTTTATCTTTCCCTTTCTACATACGTTGCTTTAATGTGACCTTCAGTCGTAGTAAAGGGCACTACCATTGGCTGAGAATATTGTGTACGAAAAAGAAATGGCATCAAAAAGACGAAGTTGGTTTTTCTAGATTGTGCTGAATGCAACTGATGGCACTCCTCTTGCTTAATGTAGAGGTGTGAACATTAGCCACGTTTGTTTTTATCTTTCAGTCTCATAGCATACATAGAATTTATGTCTGAAGGTGCTTTCTTCATCACTCACAATTCAATTGAGTTGCTGTTTTTCAGGTGCAGGTGTTTTCCACATCACTTTAAAAAAACTATTATTATACACTTTGGGAGGCCAAGGAGAGAGGATGGCCTGAGCCCACAGGTTTGAGACCAGCCCGGGAAACTTAGTGAGACCTCATCTCTACAATAAATCAAAAAAATTAGCTGGGCATGGTGGCATGTGCCTGTAGTTCCAGCTACTTGAAAGGCTGAGGCAGAAGGATCACCTGAGCCCAGCAGGTCGAGACTGCAGTGGCCATGAGCGTGCCACTGTACTCCAGCCTGGGTAACAGAGTGAGATTACAACTCAAAAAAAATTATTATTGTTATTCTGGTCAAGTTTTTTTCTCTTAAATAGTAACACCAAGACAAAGCAGAAAGGCTAAAAATTCTAATAATGATATAGTTTCATAAATAAGAACAATGCAACCTATCTTGCATTGCACATAGCACATAGTACTTGGGGTTATTTTCTAATAGTGACAGTGAGCTTGAATTTCAAATATGATTTTATCATCTGGTTCCTCTGACCAAGGACACTTATTTCTGAGGCAGCTATACTTGCTGGGTGAATCATTAGAGCTGGTACCAGTTAGTTAGCTGGGTTTTTAGGATAGATTTTATATAAAGGATTTGAAGTGACATAATGGAAAATACAGTTTGGCAAAGATCCCAAGATATCTTTAGATGGTTCTTCCATGAAAGTTGAGAGCATGACATTCTATTTTAAGTCAGTGAGGTTTTCATCATTTGGGAGAGAAATGAAGGTAATATTGTCATAATGTGTTATTTTCTGATCATCTATTTGATAAGAGAGCAACAGAAGCCAAACTCCCGTTTGAAACGTCTCAGAGGCTCTGGGTCAGAATTCCAAGAGAGTGCGATGTGGACCAGAGCACAGTAGGTGATCCTTTCCTCTTCCTCTACTTCTTCTATAGGAAACAGGCTACCAGAGTCTTCCCTCCTGAAAAAAACTGGTGCTAAACTTCAAAAGTTGAGCAGACCCTTACAGGAGAAAATTCCAACATCTAGTGTAATTCCTAATGCTGCACAGTGAATCTCTCTTACTTCGGCATTTGGGAGGTTCCCCTCCCGGCTCCCTTTCCCACTCACTCTAAATTGAAATCTAATAATTGACACTCACCCAAGTACAAAATGCCCCTGGTATGATTTCCCAGAATTACAGGAAAATTAGCCTAATTAAATCTACTGAAATGTAACATCAGGGAAAATCCATACCAGCTTCATAGTATTGCGTTCTTAGAACAGACCACCTAAGACAACCAAATACACGAGGAAAATGTATACACAAAAAGGAAAACATATACATAAAACAAAAAAAATCCAAGACAAATAAAATCACAGAGAAGGAAAGAGCAATAATTAGAGAAAAGAATTCCAAAAAGTCATAAAAAAATGCAACATTCACACACACAACCTTTAATTAGTACACCCAGAGATTCAAGAAGATATGATCATCGTACAATAAAAAACAAAGTGATGTGAAAATAATCAGAAATAGGAGTCAGAGTTAATAAACTATTTTCAAAGCATGACCTTGGTCTGACCCTCAGGAACCTGTTTCTGAATAATTCCTTCCAAAATCGGAACCAAAATCGGTCTGATGCTCCAGTTCTGCCCACTACTTTGTATTTTTAATGATACCATTAGATATTTATCTTGTTTAAAGCCCTGACGTGGGTTTTATTATTATTTTTTTCTGTGTTGGAGTCTCACTCTGTTGCCCAGGCTGGAGAGCAGTGGCAAGCTCACAGCTACCCCAGCATTGACCTGCTGGGCTCCGGCGATCCTTCTACCTCAGCCTTCCAAGTAGCCAGAACTATAACTTTCAAGTAGCCTTCCAAGTAGCTGGAACAAGTAGGCGCGTGCTACCATGACTAGCTAATTTTTTGATTTTGTTATAGAAACGAGGTCGTACCATGTTGCCCAGGCTGGTCTCAAACCTGCAGGCTCAGATAATCCTCTCACCTCGGCCTCCCAAAGTGCTGGGGCTACAGGCTTGAGCCACCATACCCAGTCTGATGTGGACTTTTATATTTTATTAATAATTCCTGAGTATTAGGAGCAGTTGGGGCACATCAAAGTGTCGATTTACCATACCATCCTGTCCCAAAGTCCCTATATTACTTTTTCAGTTAAAAAATAAAATAAAAATGAGGTTGGGTAGTTGTTATATGCACCATTTTTAGTAGAAATTTTATGAATCAAAAGACTATTTGTATCCACTCTTCCCCTGATAGTATTATTCTGGTACACCAATTACCTCCTATTCATAATCAGATTATACTATGCAGTCCAAGAATCTATAAAGCCCTGATTAAAGTCTCTTGGGTATTTTTGCCCCTCTGACAAGAGTTGCTTTACATCAATGAACACGGACTCAAGGCCTATATTCTTCTTAATTGTTTACTTGGAGAGAGCATAGCCTTAGTAGCTGAACCCATTCATTATGCTTAAAATATCCTTGTTGCTCATGAGAATTAGATTTATTGGATTTATTAGATTTATTTTTAATGTAGCTCAAAAGACTTTTGACTCTGCATATTTTCTTTTTGGAAGATTAGTTGCACTACATTTTGATTAAATCCTGAAAAAAAAAAAGAGTAACCTGATGAGGTACTTAGTTAATTTATTTATTATTATTATTTTTTATTTTAAAGACGTGGGGTGCAATTTGGATTTGGTATACAAGTGGTTGTTGTACAGGTAAAGTTTGGGCCTCCCTTTGGTCCCCACTTCGCCTGGCTGAGATCAGGTACCCTTATTGGTGTTATGTGTTGCCCCCTCCCCACTCTCCTGGCAGTGTCCTACTTAAACAATTGAGGCCAGCAACAGATGGAAGGAATTTTTGCAACTCTGTTGGCAAGAAATCTACTCGTGAGACATTTTTCAGGTTTAGTTGATTGGTTAAGAGTTTTTAAGTAAATTAAACCACTGACTTTCACCCCAGAAAGACAAGCAATATATATATATGAAAGCAGGATTTATTGAGAGGACAGGAAAGTTCCCAGAGCGGAAGGGGACCCAAGGGGGTTGCCCTTCTGGAGTATATTTAACCTAGAGTAACTTTGTCAGGATGTTTTAGCGATGCATCGGTCTTTAAGGAATCAAATTCAGGACAAGTTAAATGGCAAAGGTGATTAATCCTGTTCCTGAGAAACAGAAAGTTCTAATTTGGTTTTGAATTTCTTTGGAGCATTGGGCCTCTGTCTTTTGCAAAGAAGCATGCATAAAGAAATACTCCTTACCTTGTTGGAGATTATTTCTTTTAAAAATTTTATTTATTTATTTTTATTTTAGAGTTATGGGGTATATGTGAGGATTTGCTACACAAGTAAATTGTGTGCAGGTGAAGTCTGGGCTTCTAGCGAGCCCTCTCTCCCCTGGTAGTAGACATGGTACCCAATGGGTGCTTATGTACTCCTTATTCCTCCTCCCTCCCTCCCTCCTTTAGCAATGCTCGGTGTTTGGTGTTCCTACCTTTGTGCTCATGTGCCCAATGTTTAGGGTCCACTTATGACTGAGAATGTGCAGCATTGCATTTTATGTTTCTGCGATAATTCACTTAGAATGATGGTCTCCAGCTGCCTTTGTGTTGTTGCAAAGGATATGATTTTGTTCTTTATGGCTGTGTAGTATTTCATCATGGACGTGTACCACATTTTCTTTATTCAGTTCACTTTCAATGGGCATCTGGGTTGGTTCCATGTTCTTGCTATTATGAATAATGCTACAATAAACATATATGTGCGGGGTTTTTTTTGGTGGAACAATTTATGTTTCTCTGGGTATATTCTCAGAAGTGGGATTGTTGTATCATATGGTAGCTCAATTTTTAGTTCTCTGAGAAAATGCCACACATCTTCCACAAAGTTTGAAATAGCTTACAGTCCCACCCACAATGTAGAAGTGTTCCCTTTTCTCTGCAACTTCACCAACACCTGTTGCTTTTTGGCTTTTTAATGATAGCCATGCTGAGTGGTGTGGGGTGGCAGCTTGTAGTTTTGATTTGCATTTCTCTGATGATTAGTGAAGCTGAGCATTTTTTACATGTTTGTTGACTTCTTGAATGCCTTCCTTTGGGAAATGTCTGTTCGTGTCCTTTGCCCACCTTTTAATGGGGTTGTTTTATTCCTCTCAATTCGTTTGGATCTAGGATATTAAGTCTTTATTGAATGCATAGCTTGCAAATATTTTTTCCCATTCTGTGGGCCATCTGTTAACTCACTTGATGATATCTTTTTCTGTGCAAAAATTTTACAGCTTGATAAGGTCCCAACTGTCAATTTTAGATTTTGTTGCATTTGTTTTTGATGACTTGGCTATGAATTCATTGCCTACTCTGATGTCCAAGAGGGTGTTCCCTAAATTTTCTTCTAAGATTCTTGTAGTTTAAAGTTTCACATTTAAGTCCTTGATCCATTTTTAGTTAATTTTTGTATATGGTGATAGGTAGGAGTTCAGTTTCATTTTTCTACATGTGGTTAGCCAGTTTTCCCAGCATCATTTGCTAAATATAGTATCTTTTCCCAATTTTTTTTTTTTTTTTTTGGTTTTGTCAAAGATGAGTTGATTGAAGATCGATGGTGTTATTTCCAGATTTTCTGTCCTGTTCCGTTGATCTTAGTGTCTATTTTTGTACCAGTGCCATGCTGTCTTGGTTATTGTAGGCTTGTAGTAAAGTTTGAAATCTGGAAGTATGATGCCTCCCTCTTTATTCTTTTTGCTGAGGATCACTTTAGCTATTCAGGCTCTTTTTTTGCTTCTATATGAATTGCTATATTGTCTTTTCTAGGTCTGTGAGAAATTATGCTGGTAATTTGATAGAGATTGCATTGAGTCTGTAGATTGCCTTGGATAGGATGGACATCTTGACAATAATCATTCTTCCAATCCATGAGCATGGACGTTTTTTCCATTTGTTTGTAGAATCCTTGATTTTTTTTTTTTTTTTTGAGCACTGTTTTGTAGTTCTCATTGTAAAGGTCCTTCATCTCCTTGTTTAGATGGCTGATGAGATATTTTATTTTTGTGTGAGCATTATGAATGGGCTTGTGTTTTTTATTTGGTTTGCATCCTGCTTATTGTTGGTGTACAGAAATGCAACTGTTTTTGTGCATTGATTTTTGTATCCTGAGACTTTACCAAAGTCATTTATCAATGCAAGGAGATTTTTTGGTAGACTCTCTAGGATTTTCTAGATATAGAATCACATAATCTTCAAAGAGGAATCGTTTAACTTCCTCTTTCTCTTTTTGGCTAACCTTAATTTCTTTCTCCTGCCTAATTGCTCTGGCTAGGACTTCCAGTACTATGTTAAATAGGAGGGCTGAGGGTGGGCACTCTTGTCTTATTTCAGTTCTTAGGAGAGATGTTTTCAGCTTCTGTGTATTAAGTGTGGCATTGGCTGCAGGTTTGTCACAGCTGGCTGTTTTTATTTTTGAGGAATGTTTTTTCAATGCCTAGGTGTTTGAGGCATTTTATCAAAAAGTGATGTTGGCTTTTACCAAAAGCTTTTTCTGAATTTAATCAGATAATCATAAAACAAAGATAATATGTGTTAGATTACATTTATTGATTTATGTGTGTTGAACCAGCTTTGCATCCTGGGAATGAAGCCCACCTTGTCATGATGAATGATCCCTAAAATGTGCTGTTGGATGCAATTTGCTAGAATCTTGTTGAGAATCTTTGCATCTATGTTCATCAGGGAAATTGACCAGTAGTTTTTCTCCTTGTTTTGATCATTGCCATTTTAGGGGATCAGGATGATATTGTCTGTATAGAATGAGCTAGGGAGAATTCCTTCCTTCTCAGTTGCCTGGAATACTTTCAATAGTATTGGTATCAGTTCTTCCTTGTACATCTTGTAGAATTCAGCTGAGAAATCATCTGGCCCAGAGCTTTATTTGGAAGGGAGATTTCTTATATTAAGTCAATTTCCTGGCTTGTTATTGGTCTATTTAGGGTTTCAATTTCTTCCTGTCTCAATCTTGAGAGGTTATGTGATACCAGAAAATCCTCCATTTCCTCCAGATTTTCTTGTTTACTCACATACAGGTGTTTGTAGTAATCTCTGTTAATCTTTTTTATTTCTTTGGAGTCAGTTGTAATATCTCTTTTTTGTTTCTAATTGTGTTTATTCAAAATTTCTCTTTTTTGTTAATCTGGTCAGAGGTCTGTCAATCTAATTATCCTTTCAAAGAACCAGCTTTTTGTCTCATTGATCCTTGTATGATTTTCTGGAGGGGGGGGTCTATTTCATTCAACTGTGACTTTATTTTAATAATTTCTATTTTTTTTTACTAAATCTAGGATGGATTGCTCTTGTCTTTCTAGTTTTCTTAGGTGAAATGTTAGACTGTCTATTTCATATCTTCTATTTTCCTAACGTGTGCATGCCATTTTTTTTTTTTTTTTTTTTTAGGCGGAGTCTCACTCTGCTGCCCAGGCTGGATGGCAGTGGCACACTCACAGACACCACAGCCTCCACCTACTTGGCTCAGGGAGTCCTTCCACCTCATCCTTCCAAGTAGCTGGAACTACAGACATGCACCACCACACCTGGCTAATTTTTAAATTTATTGTAGAGATGAGGTCTTGCTAAGTTGTCCAGGCTGGTCTTGAACCCTTGGGCTCAGGCCATCCTCTTGCCTCCACCTCCCAAAGTGCTGGGATTATAGGCTTGAGTCATCACTTCTAGCGATGTGTGCACACAATGTTATACAATTCCCTCTCAGCATCACTTTCATGGTATACCAGAGGTTTTGGTGTGTTGTGTCTTTGTTTTCATTTGTTTCTAGGAATATTTTTATTTCTGCCTTGATTTCTGTGTTAATCCAAAAGTCATTCAGAATTTTTTTGACTAATTTCCATGTATTTGTGGTTTTTTTTGGGGGGGGGATCTGTTGGTGATTATATTTATTTTTATTCCACTGTGGTCTGAGAAGATGCTTGGTATGATTTTAACCTTTTGAAATTTGTTTATACTTGGGCTCTGGCCAGTTATGTGGTTGATCTTGAGTATGTTCTATGTGCTGATTAAAAAAATGTATATTCTGTGGTTGCTGGATGAAGTGTTCTGTAGATGGTCTTTAGGTCCTATTGTTGAGTGTTAAGTTTCTGCATTTCCTTGTTACTTTTTTGCCTTAGTGATCTGTCTAAGGCTGTTCATGGGGTATCGAAGTTTACAACTATAATTATGTGGCTGTGTATGTCCTCTCTTAGTTTAATTAGTAATTGTTTCATAAATCTGGGTGTTCCTATGTTGGGTGCTTATGTATTTAAGATGGATATTTCTTGCTGGTAGACTGAACCTTTTTTCATTATGCAGTGCCCTCAATGTCTTTTGACTTTTATTTAAAATCTGTTTGAAAATATGTTATATCTGAATTAAGAATAGCTACTCCTGATTTTTTTTTTTCCAGTTGCCTGGAAGATCTTTCTCCAGCCCTTCACCATGAGCCTATGTGTGTCATTTGCATGAGTTTTCTGAAGGCAGCAGAAGGATGGGTCATGCTTCTTTATCCAATTTTCCACTCTATACATTTTGAGTGGCTTGTTCAGTCTATTCATGTATAAGTTAATTATTGATATGTTGAGGTTTGTTCTTGTCATATTGCTATTAAGTAACTGCTTTGCTTTTTAGATTTTGTGGTTGATTTGTATGGTCTATAAACTCTATGCTTGACTATGCTTTTGTGATAGGTAAAATCATTCTTTCATTTCTGTGCTTAGAACTTTCTTAAGCATCTCCTTAAGGGCTGGTCTGGCATGGCATATTCTTTCAGAGATTTAATGTCTGGGAAGGATTTTAATTCTCATTCATTAATGAAGCTTAGCTTGGCGAGATAGGAACTTCATGGCTGGAGTTGCTTTTCTTTAAGAATGTTAAATATAGGACCCCAGTCCCTTCTGGATTATAGGGTTTTTGTTGAGAATTCTGTGGCTATTCTGATGGGTCTTTCTTTGTAGGTGGTCTGTCCCTTCTCTCTAGCTGCCTTTAATATTTTTTCTTTCATCTCATCTTGGGGAGATGGATTATTATGTGCCTTGGGGATGTGATACCCATGTAATACCTTGCAGGAATTGTCTGAATTTGTTGTGTCTGCATGGCTGCCTCTCTAGCAAGATAGGAGAAATTTTATTGGATGACCTCTTGAAAAACCCATTCCAGGGTGTTTTGTTTCCCTTTCTCTCTCAGGGATATAAATCAATAATAGATTAGGTTTCTTCACATAGTCCCAAACTACTCATAAACTTTGCTCATTCTTCCTTAGTCTTTTCTCCTTGTTTTTGTTGGGCTGTGTTAGTTTAATAGTTTGATCCTCAAGCTCTGTGATTCTTTCATCTGTCTGGTTGATTCTGCTGTTGAGGCTTGCTATTTTGTTTTGAAATTCCAGGACAGATTTTATTTTCAGAATTTCCATTTGATCTTTTCTTATACTGGCCAGCACAACTTTCATTTTCTGCACTGCTTTTACGGCCTGAATTATCTGTGTGTCCATCTTCTTATGGATCTTTCTGAGTGCCTTTGCCATTCATAGTATGAATTCTATGTCTGTCATCAGGGCCAGGCCGTTCTGGATCGGTTCCACTGCTTGGGATCTGGAAAGCCCCTTTGTGGGTGTTGACTCATTAAGGCTTTGGGGATTGCTGATGTTTTTTCACTGGTTCTTCCTCATCTGTGAGGGCAGAGTCTTCTCTTTTTATTGTTTGTTGTTTTTTTTTAGTTAGATATGGTTGCTACTGTTGGAGTGGCTATTTATGGGATTTGTTTTTTTATTTTTACTTTTGCTTGTCCTTTCTCCTGACCCACCTGTTGTGGGAAGGAAGGGCAATGATCCACAGGGAAACCTTTTGGAACTGGTGTAGTCTGGCAGGAATGGGGTGTTCCTCTCCCTTCAGGACAAGCCATAGGGGTCCTGGTTGGAGCTCCAGCAGCGTCCTCCTTTCCAGACTGCTTGTCAGTAGGATTGGCAGGAGGTCAAGCAGGGCCCTGCAGCTCTACTCTGGCTCAGATGCTCAGATAAACTCTGTGGACTACCCACTCCCCTTCTCTCTGGGCAAGACTTCCCATTTTGCACAGGAATAGAAAGGAAGCAGTGGTGGAGGGGTTGTTTCTTCTTTTGTCCATGGATGGGCAGGGCTGTGCAGAGGTACCTTGCCTCTTAGATCTTGCCCTGCCCCAGTGGAGGTTCTGTGGCAACAATGGTGGCACCATGGGGACAAGCCCTGTCTGCAGCCCCAACCTAGGATCACAAGACTGCTAATACCAGAGCAGCTTCCCTGCATTGGCTGCATTTCCCCTGCTGGATGCTAACGTGCGAGGAAGAAGCACCCATGCAGCACAGACCACTCCTGCAGAATGTTTCCCACTGAGTCTTTCTGGTGAGGTCATCGGCTGTGGCATAGGCCACTTGGGAATCCATGGGTTCCATGTGGCACCTACTGGTGCTTCTGACTCTATTTATGGCAGCCTTCTGCACTCGGCTGGTGTGACAGAGGTGTTCCTGAGCTATCTCTCCCCTGGCTGAGATTACAGAGGTTCTCATAAGGTGTGTAGAGATGAAAAGCTGTCATTGCCATTCACCCCGTCTGTCTCCAGTGGTGTTCTCCCGCTCTTGCATCAGGGCTACCTCTAGGGGTGTCTTGGGCTTGGAATTGTCTAGCCTCTGTGTCTCCAGGTGACCACCTGATAGACCTCGGCTTGGGTTTTCAGATCAACCCTTAAAGTCCTAGGTGAGCTTCTCCATGTAGGTTTCTTTGCAGAGAGCTGCAATCACACAGTGTCTCCAGTCAGCCATCTTTGTCCTTCTATACCTAATTATTTCAACTCTAGTCAAATTCTCCTTGTTTTTTCTGATTGAAGAAGGAAGTTGGGAAGAACTTTTTACTAAGAAAATATTGATGGGAAGAGTATTCATTTAATTAGGTTTATACTATAGCCATATTAATTCTGACAACTCAGTAGGAGGGATTATACTGTGCTTTCTTCCAAAAAGTCTTGCAGGATGATTTCTGAATAATTGCACCTAGAATAACCCCTGTGAATGAGTCCTTCTTACTTGCTTATGTCCTCGAATAGCTTCCATCTAAGTCGATTATTTGGATTAGAAAGATTGATCAAGGGCAGAGAGTATGTATGCCATGGTTTTTAAAAACAGGCTTTATTTTTTATAACAATATTAGGTTTTATGCCATAGATTTTGATTGATACATTTCCCTTCATGGAAATAGTTTTATTAGAAAAAATTTTTATTGTTTTAATACTTAGAGATATATTTTTAAACTTCTAATTTTGAAATAATTTTAGATTTATGAGTTGCAAAAATGCAACAGAGTCCTTATATAAACTTCCTTTTGTTTCCCCTAATGTTAACATCCCATAACCATTTATTAAACATTCATCAAAACTAGAAATACGATATAATACTATTAACTAAACAATAGTCTTTACTTGGATTTCACTAGTTTTTCCACTAATGTGCTTTTTCTCTTCCTAAATCCATTATATTACACATCTATATTATATTTAGTCATGATGTTTCTCCTTAATTTATTCTATTCTGTGACATTTTCTCAGTATTTCCTTTTTTATGCTATTGATGATTTGAAGAGTACAGGTCAGGTATTTTATAGAATGTCCCTCAGTTTGGGTTTTTATGATGTTTTCTCAAGATTAGACTAGGGTTTTGAATTTTGGAAAATACCACAGAGGTGAAGAGTCCCTTTCATCACATATCAAAGGAACGTGTTATCACTATGACTCATTACTGATGATGCTAACTTTGATTACTTGGTCAGGATGGTGTCTGCTAGGTTTCTCCACTGTACTTTACTATTTTCCATATTCTATTTGCTAGAAACAATCACCAAATGCAGTTCACACCCAAGGGAAAGAGAATTAGGCTCTACTTCCTGGAGGAAGGAATGTCAAAGAATTTATACCACCGTGATCAATAAATATTTAGAGGGAGAAAATTAAAGGCTATGCAAATATTCCATTTCTTCTTAAAATTTTGACCACTCATTGTAGCTGTCACCAGCGAATCTTGCCTGCAACAATTATTACTGTGGTGTTCTAATGGTGATTTTCTATTTCTCGCAAAGCTGTTTTTGACATCGTGTTATTATTTTTAAAAGATATTTTTGCTGTGGCTTTGCTACGTTTTCAGAATGAGTTTAATTTTTAGAACATTTTTATTAGTTTTAAAAAAAATTAATTTCTTTACTGAAAGGGTTACTTTTAAATGAAGAGTTATTAATCTTTCTTGAAGGAAGATGTTTAATTTAGGAAGCCATGGAATATTGCTAATTATTCTTGTTCTTTATTTAAATTTATAAAAATATACACAAAATATTCATGGAAATAATATAAAATTTTATAAGAGGTAGCTTAGATTTTTTTTTAATGTTCATTTTTTAAAAATCTGCATTAATAATCACCAAGTATCAGACAGCTTACATTTTGACTTACAAGGCAAGTAAGCTATGCTGTCAATAAATGCTTTGTGTACCCTTGTTAGTCATGCTGGGTTAAATCTCAAACAGCATTTCACAGCAGCTGAGTTCTGAACTCAGAGTTCTGAGCATGTTTTGAGCCAGCATAGCCACAGCAGAAAAAAAGTCTTTTGACACTTAAACGTCAATACAAGGTTTTGCATATTTATACCAATTTATCTATGTGTAAAGGGCAAATTAAAATTTAGGAAGAACATTTCACATTGATAAGGCAAAACTATTTCCCTAACTTTCTGTTGATTGTTGGAAAAACATTTAGAAGAACATAAACTTATAAAACTTAATGTACTGATGATATGTTCAGTAATACCAGCTATGCACCTTAAATATGCACTTATAGAATTAAAAACAATGTAGATTTCTTTTCTCTTTCTCATCCTGGTTACCTTGGTATTGATAATGAAGAAGAATTTCTTGAAACGGATTATTTTATAAGTCTCTACTAAGCACCTACTGTGTGCATAGGAGGAGGCTAAGCCCTGAAGGAGGTGAAACATTCTAAGATATCTGTACCTTGCTTAGATGTGAAACAGAGGCAGTCACCACTGGCCAGTGCCACGCTACTGTGTTTTCAGGGGTCTTTTCCCATGGTATTATCTCTCTGAGTACCAAGGATCTCACCTTCTTTCTTTCTTTCTTTTTTGAAAGCAGGATTTACTGAGGGGACAGAAAAACTCCCACAATGGGAGGGAACCCAAGGGGGTTGTTCTCACCTTGTTTCTTAGGGAACTTGCAAGGATCCTTGCCATTTTAAATGGTGTGACTCTTTGGAGCAGTTCAGATGAGACCCTGCACAACCTCAAGAGGTGAATGGTGAAACCTCTGCTACGTGATCAGCAGTGGAAAGTCAGGCTGCTGTCAATAGGTAGAGTGACCATGTAGTTTATCATATTTATCTATAGAACATAAATAATAGAGGAAGTGTAATTAATTATCTTGGGGCAAGAGGTATAAACAGATAAGCAACAGACCCACATTCCTGGGACATTCCTAGGCTAATTTGGATGTATGGTCACCTTTATCAATAGAAGACACTTGACACACAAGGACAGTAAAGGCACGAACCCAGGGCACAGCTGACCTGCAGTGCTCCCAAGTGGAACCCCTGCAGGCCCCGGCCCAACTTCTGACCTGGATGATGGTGGCAGTGGTGCAAGTAGATTCCTTCCTGTTCATGTGGTCTTTCCAAGTTCAGTACCCTCATCTCACACCCCAACACAGTCTTCAGGGTCTTGTCCCATCAACCTTCCTTCTCTTTTTCCAGCCCAGGTAATTTTCATCTAGTTTTTAAACAGGGCAGTCTGGACATCTCTCCATTCTCTTTTCAATCTATTATTAAAGCCAAAACTCTATGGTCTGCTTTTTTCCCTGACCTTCTGTTTTTACTGCTAAAATGTCTTTTTAAACCAGGCTCTTGCAAATCAAAAAGCTTTCAAATTTTTTTGTGTGTGGGCATCAAGAGCCTATTTTGGAAGTCATGACCATACCCCCCCCCCATTCTCCTAATGTTCCTAATGGTAACGTGGACACCACAATGTGAGCATCGCTCACCTATAAGGAAGTGCAGACAAAGACAACCACAGAAGTGAATGATTCAGCATATAATCTCTAATGTTACTAATGCTCCTGAGAGGACACATGGCACTACTACATGCCAAGCATGAGGTATGCATTATCTTATATAATCCTTGCCACAACTCTTTAACTAGGTACTATCGTTATCTCTATTTTGCAGCCAGAGAAATCAGAATTCATTCTTACAAGTAGAGAAAAGAGGCAGTGTGATATAATATAAACAAACTCTGCCCCGAATTCTAGTTTCAGATCTGCCTTAGACTTTATTTTTCTCATGTACACAATGAGGAAGTTTATTTTTAAATCCCTTTCAAACACTAAAATTCTAAATAGAGGTCTACAATCCCAATCCCTACACTACAAAACCCTAGTGGCCAGTTATATGTTGGAATTCAGAAATTTTCAGATTTGTGAAAGGTAATGTGGCTCAAATTTCGTTGTACTGAGTAACTACAGCAAGATCTGGGAGAGCACCTTATAATCAGTGATACTTCTGCAGTAAGTTTTAAATTTTATTTTTAATTAATTAATTAGTTATTATTTTTTAGTCAGAGTCTCACTCTACTGCCCAGGCTGGAGTGCAGTGGATCATCATGTCTACCACAGCCTTGACCTGCTGGGCTCAGTCGATCCTTCTACCTCAGCCTTCCAAGTAGCTGGGACTACAGGTGTACACTGACATGCCCAGCTAAGTTTTTGGTATATTGTACAATGTCTTGCCAAGTTGCCCAGACTGGTCTTGAACCCCTGGGCTCATGCAATCCTCTTGCCTCTGCCTCCCAAAGTGCTGGGATTGTAGGTATGAATCACCGTGCCTGGCACAGCAATTTTTTTTTATAGTGAGAAAAATGAAGATTATAGAAATCACTTATCATTTCAGGTCATACGATACTGCCAAATTAGTTTGCTCAAACATATAAAAAGCTGTTGATATAGAAGACTCTTTGGATTTCATAATTGTGGATAAGGACAGTGGAAATTGGAACAGTGAAAGAATTGGGGTAAAGTAATCATCAGTGATTTTTAAAAATCACATTCTATCATTATGCTAATAGTACTGAATTCTTAGAATAGATGTGTAGAGTATAAGAAACGTTACATGGAATGTGCTCATCACATAACCTGAGAACATTTAAAGACTCAGCAAGACTAATAAGTAATCATTGTAGTTACCTTGCTTGATCCTTGTAGTTGGTTTGGCTGCAGAAACATAAATAATCATTTAACATAAACATGGTGCAGGGCTCATTAAGTTGTTCAAGGGAAGTTGATGTAGTGGATCTGGTCATGATTGTCAAGTCATGTAAGTCCAGCAAAGGGACACATGAAAGGAGTAAGAGCAATCAACCAGGAATCAATTCTCTTGGACCTAAGTCCTAGTTCTAAAATGACTGGAGATTCTTGAATGAAAGGGATACTATTAGTAACTCTAAGCATCTACTTTATGGTAGGCTGCAATATGATAAGGGAAACACAACAGCAGTGATAAAGCAGGTGTATCCTACCTCCCAAAGGAAGAATCAGCTGAATGTAGACTTTAGAAAGCCCAGATTTTTACCACTGACACTAGCTTAATAGAGTTAATGCTCTGAGATAGAACTAATAGTATGTAACTGTGGTATGTCCAGGTAATTTAACTTGCTTAAGAAACTTACTGTCTTTAAAAAGCTTATATATACTATAAGTGTATATGTATATATAAATTAGATTCTTGACCTTACAAATTTTATATTTACATATAAAGTTTACAGATGAAGCTATAAACTTTTGCTCAAGAAACCACCCTTAGCCAGGCTCGGTGGCTCAGCCTGTAATCCCGCACCTTGGGAGGCTGAGGTGAGTGGATTGCCTGAGCTCGTGGGTTTGAGACCTGCCTGGGCAACTTGGTGAGACCTCGTCTCTACAATAAATCAAAAATTAGCCGGGCGTGGTAGCGCGCACCTGTAGTTCCAGCTACTTGGAAGGCTGAGGCGGAAGGATCGCCGGAGCCCAGCAGGTCGAGGCTGCAGTGGCTGGGAGCGGCCACTGCACTCCAGTCTG
>CAUYQG010228453.1:0-14574 GCA_963574415.1 Tarsius wallacei | reverse complement strand
GCTGTGGGGGATGTTTCGCCGGAGCCCAGCTGGTTGAGGCTGCGGGGGCCCGGAGCGGCCACTGCACTCCATTTTGGGCGAATGTGTGATACTCAAAATAAAAAAAAAAAAAAAAAAAAAAAAAAAAAATTATATATGCACTGCACTCCAGCCTGGGCAACAGAGTGAGACTCCAACTCAAAAAAAAAAAAAAAAAAATAAACACACACACACACACACACACACACACACACATACGAATGGCCGGGTTCAGTGGTTCAGCCTGTAATCCCAGCACTTTGGGAGGCCGAGGCAAGTGCATTGCCTGAGCCCATGGGTTGGAGACCAGCCTGGGCAACTTGGCGAGACCTCATCTCTACAATAAATCAAAAATAAGCTGGGTGTGGTAGCGCGGGACTGTAGTTCCGACTACTTGAAAGGCTGAGGTGGAAGGATCGCCGGAGACCAGCAAGTCGACACTTGGGGTGGCCGTGAGCATGTCACTGAACTCCAGCCTGGGTGACAGAGTGAGACTCCAACTAAAAAAAAAATTATATATTATAATGAGAGTATATTATTGATTCATTGTCTAAGTCTTTGTAATTAAGAAAATGTATTTTTTGCATTGGAATAGCTTTGATGACTATAAAATTCTAGATTGTAAGTTAATTTTCCTTAGGTCATGAAGACATCTCTTGTAATAATGATGAGTCCACTGTTTGTCTACTGAGTGCGCCTTTGCATGGACTCTGTCCTTTATTTCTGATTTTTCTCTTTATTCTTTATGTTAATCTGACTCCTCATGTCACTTTACAGTTCTGGAGAATTTTAGCTATTATCTCTTCAACTATTGTTTCTCTAGTTCCCTTTGTTGTCACTCCTATTAGGCACATATTGGAGGACTTGTGTCAAAATTCCTAATGTTGCCCACAGTGTTGTACCAATAACATCTTGTCATCATTCCAAATTAAGATAAAATATAGTGAAGATTATTTTCCTAATGCAAAACGCTAATTCAGAACACATTATTGTTGACCCTAAACAACGCGGACTTGAACCACATGGGGTCACTTGTAGGCTTTTTTTCTTCCACCTCTGCCCCCTATGAGCCAGCTTCCTCCTCCTCCTCCCTTAGCCTATTCAATGTAAAGTTGATGAGGATGGAGACCTTTATGATGATCCACTTCCCTTAACAGTAAATATATTTCTCTTTCTTATGATTTTTCATTTGCTTACTTTATTGTAAGAACAGTATATAATACATAGGATATACAAAATATGTGTTCATTGACTGGTTATGTTATCAGTAAGGCTTCCAGGCAACAGTAGGCTATTAGTAGTTAAGTTTGGGGGGAGTCAAAAGGTATATGTGAATTTTTGGTTGTGTGTGGGGTAAGTACCCCCAACCCCCACATTTTTCAAGGGTCAACTATATTTTAAACCAGGGAAAGACTGTAAAAGTACGGCAAAATCCTGTTTATTATGCTGGAAGGCTAAAAATGTAATTGCACATTGAATTTGATAGACTAAAGTCAGCAAGATTTCTGAGACCCAAAATTTGTGACAATGACATTATTTTTCTATAATTTCAAACCAGTTATATGGACTCTATCATTGAATTCTCTTATTGCTGAATCCTGAAATAATTGTGAAAATGTTAATACATACTTATGATAGCATGTATTTATTCTGTTTGTGTGTATTATGGTAACATGTATTTATTCTATTTGTGTGTGTGTATATATGTATGTGTATATGTGTGTGTGTGTATATATATATAAATATAAATCTTATGGGTGATACACACACACACACATATATTCTATATAAAATAACACTCTTCAACATCCCTTACTTGTTAGTTTTTTTCATAACAACAATTATAACAAATTTCTACATAACAATTATCACCATCTGATATATTATTTTTCTGTTTTCTTCCTCTAAAGTGCCAATTCCATGAGTGTAGAGACTTAGCCTTTTTTGATCATTATTGTATTTCCTGGAGCTTTTCCTAGCACACAGTAAGTAGTTCCTTAAATATTTGTTGAACGAATGGTAAGCCTATACATTTGTATATGTTCCAGACCCTAATCTGAGTTAAAATTGAGCAAGAGAAATACTTCCATGAAAATATGTAAAACAGGAGACTTGTAGGTATGTGTGGGCCCAGATGAATAATAGAGGTTGAGGAGTGTGGAGTGTGTGGCTCCAGAAGATAGAACAAACTGGACAATGCCACAAGTCAGAGGACTCAAAGATGACTGGTTCTGGCCACAGCCCAGGTCAATTGAGGAAAGCTGGGAGAGTAAAGCTAGCCAGATGGTTGGGGGTGTACTAACTTGTTCAGGATGAAGCCTGGATGCTTAGAAACAAGCACATAAAGAATCTGGTGGTTGGCTGCTCCAACAGAAACATAGTACATAGGGTCTACCGCCATACCACCCTGTGCACACCTGATCTCATCCCATCTTGGAAGCTAAGATGGGATGGGTTAGGTCTCGTCCTGATTAGTACCTGGAAGGGAAACACAGTCCACAGGGTACATCCTTCCTCAAGTCTTACACCGTAGAGTAGCACACAAAGTCTTTCATGTCCTGGTCTCTACCTGTCCAACTTCCTCCATCATCATATCCTCTTGTACTATAGCCTGCTCCATCCATTGTGGACTAGTCACATTTCCCTGAGCTGCATCTTCATGTTTCTCACAGGCTTTAGCCTGATGCTTTTCTTCTGCATAAAGCATTTCACCTTGTCTCCTTACCTTCACTCCCCCTTAAGTCCCCTACCTATTTCCTCCTTTTCCTCCAGGTCTTTGCTTAAACATGGGCACTCACTTCTTCTACCCAAGGTCAGGTATGGTGCCTTTCTGATGGGTCTCCATAGCATTTACTGTACAGTTTCAAGCTGTAACTTTTCATGGCTGTCTTCCCAACCAGGTAGTGTAAGTCTCAAAGACAGGCTCGGGTTGTGTTTCAGCTCTGAGCACATCAACTGACACACAGAGGGCATTTGAGCAATCATTATTGAATAGATGATGAGTAAAGAGTGATAAGTGAATGAATGTGGACAGGTCTGAGAAGGCAGTTGGATCACCGATGGCCTGAAGAGGCTTGATTATGTAGTTGGTTAAGTCTTAAACCTACCAAAAAAGCATATGTGTTTGGTTCAGGAGTCGAGGGAGCTTTAGGACAGACTGGGAGGGCTTGGTATTCCAGCAGAGTTGTGTTGAGCAAGGTTGAGTCAAGGCTATGGCAGGGTAAAACCCTCAGGCAACCTGAGTTTGTCTTTGGAAATTCCAGCCTTTCCTTTCTAGTGCTTTCCTCGACCCCAGCCATGGCAGTCCCTTATTTACATTGATTACAAACACCAGATTCCCTCCTACCTTTTCTCCTTCTGTAACACCAGCTCTCTAGATACCTCATCTGTGACATTTTAGGCACTATTTGCTGCAGAAGAAGTATGGATTTTTGACCTGCAGGAAGTTCTCAGAGACGCTGACACTATAAGCCCCTAGAAGCTAACCAGTCTGTTTCTAGTCTGATGGGCGTGGGCTTCATCAAATACAAAGTGAAGAATCAGGGAGCCTCCCAGGAGGATACAAAGTCAGCCTGAGAGAGGCACTGAGGTGTCAAAGAGGGAAATGCCTGCTATAATTTCAGTGGGTTGGATCCTGATTTTTAATGATGCGCAAATCATAGGTGTACATTTTCCACCAATTGGAATCTGTTATTACTCTCGAGCCAGCTGTTCTCTGGGCTTTGTTCCCTGTAATGGAATGGATACCTTGAGATTATATCTTTTCAATCCTACATTCTCATAAATCTATACTAATGCTAATAAAGGGGCTCATTTCTCCTTCCCTCTGTGACAAAAGTATGTTTGGGTATTGCCTAATGCACTCATAATAAATATATACAACCATAAACCAGAGCAAAAGTCCTAGTAGCCTGTTATTTGCAGTAATTGTAGATTGTGAGTGGACATTTTAAAGAGAAGCTTACAAGTTAGTTGTACTTTCTGGTAGTAATTACCTCCCACAAACATGACTCACTTCGGCAGTTTAAATGCAAGAGTTGGGTGTCCCAAAATCAACAGTTTTATAAATAAATCTCTGAATCATGCACTGCATGCATAAATGTTTAAATATTTCCTCTTGATCTCAAACACAGCTTCAGATTTAAGATTTGATGCGTTAAAATACCTTAGGGAAAAAATAAAAACAAGAAAGATGATGGAAACCTCTGTACCCCATGGTTAGACTCTCTTGACTTTGGAAGTTGCCATCCTCTCTGGAGGACAGAGCCCCAGCAGCCAGAGTGTTAAGTGCATGTTTTCTTCAATCCAGGAGGGGAAGTTGCTCTCTGTTCTAAGGCAGCCCATTTGTTTTGTTTCCTAAGTCGTACTCACAGGGCAGACTTTTATGGTAATGCAGCAACATTAGTGCTTTTGGGTGGGACTGTCCGGGAGTCTCATGGGCAATAGAACATGTAACGGAAGAAATGTGGCTGTGTCAGCCAGGAATGTGGGAGACAGAACAATCCACACCAGAAGGAGACATCCAGTTTTTTGGAATGCTCGCTCACAAACATCATGTATCTCAATAAGCTTTGGCCTTCCAATCAGGGAAACATTTTTTAAGACCTGAAAAAAAAGCACATTCTGAAATTATTAACAGGAGCTTGGGGGCTGACACCATCCACCCAACTAGATTCATATTTGTGTGTGTGTGTGAAATCCTAAAGTGTTATTTGTGTCTAGTTAAAAAGGAAATTGTATCAGAGGTCTGTTTTATTCTCATCTCCATGTATTTCAGAGTTTAATATAGTAAATCTCTAGAGTCAGAACTCTATCATCTGTGTTTAAAATATAAAATCACATGTTGGTCTACCTGTTTTTTTCCCCCTCTTCAAACTAGCCATGTGATAGTCAACTTATCACAGAATCCTATAGCATGTCGAGAGTCAAAAGATAACTGTTTCTGCTGAGAAGACTTTTTCAGTCCTTTTCTGAATGTCATGTCTATTTTGTTCCCAGTTATTTTCATATCCTCAGCTGCTGCTGTTGCATTCCCATCTCTTGGAAGGATCCAGAGAAATACAGGGCTCCTCTGTGGCCAAGGAAAAAACGCCTGCCAAGAATGCTGGACTTCTGGTGAAGGTCACTAAATACTACAACATGGACTAAGTACAGTAAATAAGAATGTTGGTGCACACAAATGAATAGGCAATTGCGATGGCATTTTATGGGGAAATTTGATATCATGTAATAACACCGGCACAGCTAGACATGGAGGAGCATTGTAAAATACCTCCAAAGGGCATACAGCAATTCTGTGGTCAGACAAGGACCCACCCAAAGTTCACAGCATCCTGGAATAATCATCATGACAAATAACTGGTGTCTTTGGTTGCACATATTAGACCCATCTATACCATGGGCCAGAAACTTACGGCCTGGCTCTCATTAAAAGTCCTTTGAACAGGAGGGAAGAGCCAGGCCCACTGGGACCTTTCTTCTGAGTGTAAAACGATCAACTATAACTGACTTTCAGACTCATGGTGTATCAAACGATAGAGTGCATTCCCTTTACATCTAATCTCACCTGAGCTGCTTACAGTGCTCAGGATATTATTTCTGGTCCAGGAAGAGTTTGAGTTTTAGGGGGCAGGGGAGGGAGGAGGGAGTGTAGTTTGGAGAAGGATCCATCACATGCCCATTTTCAAGTCACATTTTGAACAGGAGTTACTTACTGCTTAGGAAGGAGTGCCAAGGGAAGCATCTGAGGAGGTTATACGTTGCCTTGAGGCAGATAAGAAGTGACTTGGGAGAGGCCAGGGGATGCCAACTGACTCTCCACTCCCCAGGCGCCTTTGCCAGGGAGTGAGTGAGGTCTCCCCAAAAGGCCACAGCAAATCTTTTGACTTTAAAAACAGTCAGTACCAAGTCTGCATTTTCCTCTTGAACTAAGTTAGGCTACTTCACAAGAACTAGTGGTTAAATCAGAAGGCAGTATTTCTTCATTAAGTTGAGGGCTCCCACCCTCTCCCCTTTATAATATTCAGAGTTTTTTTTTGTGGTGGTGGTTGTTAATTTAGCCCTAATGGAAGAAAATCAAAGAGAAAGTAAGGAACATGCCTTTAAGAGTAAATGAGATAACTTGCTTTACAAATGTTACCTCTATGTTCCAGAATGGGGAACACAGGCAAGATAAAGGTGGGAACTTACTCCATATCTACATTCTCTCAGGATCTCTTCCGTTGCTCTTAGCCTCACCTGTGGCTCCAACCTCAGGCTATGCCAGCCATCTGTCCAGGGCCCTTTCTGATACCCGGGCATGACACACCGTGAGATCTGCTAGGCTCTGAGTCATATTCAGCCCTGAGGCATGTGGATGGACTCCTGTGGGGTAAAACTTAAACCACTGAGATATGAGGGCCAGGGGGTACAATCTTCCTCTCCCTCTCCTTGAACTGGCTGGCTTGAGGTGCCAGTCACACCAATTTGCAGAGGTCAGTCCTGCAGGACAGAACAGTCAGGTACACAGAGAAGCAGCCAGCAAGATCACACCTTCTTGTTTAGCTCTCTCCATCCCACTGCATTCTCCTCCTCCCTCTCAGTGCCCCCTGGGGCTGTACCCCCAATTAAGTCCTTTGTCTTGGCCTCTAATTTCTGGAGAAGCCAGGCTAAGACATACCTTCACAGGAAAATAAAATGCACTTAGTTACCTGGAAGAATAAGGCATCACAAATAGTGTTTATTTTATTAAAAGAATTCTGGATAGTGTTTAGTGTTGTGTCAGTATATGTGCATCAAAGGTCACAGATGCATCACTCTGGTAAGAGATGTTGACAGAGGAGGCTGTGCATATGGGGGGAAAGGAAATCTCTGTACTTACTAATATTAGAACATATTATAAAACTGTAGGGATTAAATCAATATGCTTTTTTTCTTTTTTAAAAGAGACAGGGTCTCATTGTGTCACTCAGACTGGAGTGCAATGGTACAATCATAGCTCACTGCAGCCTCAAACTTCTGGGCTCAAGCCATCCTCCTGCCTCAGTGTCCTGAGTAGCTGGGATGACCGGTGTGCACCACCACACTCAGCTACATTTTAAAATTTTTGTAGAGATAGACTCTTGCTCTGTTGCCCAAGAGATTGAACTCTTGAACTTTTGGCCTCAAAAGATCCTCCCACCTTGACCTCCCAAAGCACTGGGATTACAAGTGTGAGTCACTGCACTCAGCCAAAATCAGTATGTTCTTCATGTAAGGGAAACCAGACAGGAATTCCAGTGTGCCTATTGTGTGCCAGGCCCTATATTATACACTGTACAGGAATAATCTCATTTAATTCTCATAACAACCAACAACCCTGTTTTGTAGAGACATAATTTATGTCATCATTTTATAAATAAAAACAAACAAATAAGACTGAGGCTGAGAAACTCCCAAATTCACCAGCTATTATGTTTCAGAGATAGAACTTAAACTTTTTAGTAATAGAAAAATGTAGCCCCGGCGCAATGTGTTCACTAGCTGTTTCCCTCCCACCCTGGGCATACAAGAAGACTACATTGCCAGGTGTCCCTCTGGGTGTAGTCAGCAACCCACTCTGGCCACTGGAGGATGAGTAGGAATGTATGTGCCACTTCTAGGCCTGGCCCCTAAAATCTCATGAAATTCTCTGTTCCCCTGCCCCCTCACCAACTGGCTGGCTGCAGAAGATGTAGCAGATATTCCAAAATCCCAGAGGATTCCCTGGTCTCACAAGGAAGTCGAACCACTAGATGAAAGAAGCTAGATTCCTAGTTGCTGCAGGAGAGCAAGCCAGCTAGCCACCCAGGACTGAGACAGAAGTGAGAACTATATCTCTGATGTGTTTATTTCTCAGTTGAGCTACTGAGATTTGGGGTTGTTTGTGTAATAGTCATTGTAAATTATCTTAAGTAATACATGTACTTGCCGATCTTTAAAAAAATAAAACATACTCTAAATAAAATAAAGCAATGTTAGTTTTTTGACTCAAGAATTCCAACATTATCCAGTGGTATTTTTTTTTAACCCTCGTGGAATTCTATGAATCCCATTCAAGGTAATAATAACAGCAGCAACAACAATAATACTAACTCACTTTAGGTGTAGGGCTTGATGAAACGTCGGTAATTTGTATACAGTAATGTAGCCAAAATCAAGATCTAGAACATTTCTACCATACCCCAAAAAGAGTTTCCTTGGGCCTTTTTGAGGCTGATCACCTCCCCAGGACCTAATCCCCAGGTAACTTGTTACATTATAGTTTTGCCTGGCTCAGCGTTTCATGTAGGTGGAATCACATACTATGCAACTTTTTGTGATTGCCTCCTTTTGCTTAGCAGAATGTTTTTGAGATTCCTTCATGTTGGTGCATGTATTAATATCTCTATGTCTTTAATTGCTGAGCCCCTCTTCTTTTCAGTAATGGAATTCCCTAAGTTCTAGCTTGTATCTGGCTACCTAGTAGACACTTTATTCCCCAGGTGGCTGTAGGACTAAATTCATTCCAGTGAGATGTGGCTAGAAATGACATATGTGATTTCCAGGTTACTTTCTTAGTGGCAAGTTGCTTGACCTGAATTTCTGCTTCCTGCTAGCTGGGATATGTGGTAAGTGCAACAACCTTGGAAGCCTATGCTCAGGGTGGCAGAATGCCTTACCACCTAGGAATTGCTACAGGAGAAACAGATACATTTTAATCTTATTTAAGCCACTGTATTTTGGACTTCTTTGCTACAACAGCAAAGTAAATAATCTAAGAAGTACACTCCCCATGAAGCAGGGCTATACCTTATTTATCTTTGTGATCCCACCATAATTTAGCTCAGTGGTTTATATTAAATTATCCTTCACTGGTTGTTTATTAGGATGAATATTGAATCAATTAATGAAGGAATTCCATATATGTGTAATGTTAGCCCTGAGAAAAATATTTTAAGACTTTAAAAAAATCTCTTCAAACTTATTTATTTGACACAGGGTTTCACTCTGATGCCGGTCCTCCTGTCTCATCTTCCTGAATAGCTGGGACTACAGGTGTGTGCCACCATGCCCAGCTAATTTTTTAAAAAAATTTTGTATAGATGAGGTTTTGCTATGTTGTCCAAGTTTGTTGTCGTGAACTCCTGACTTCAAGCATCCTCCCAACTTGGCTTTCCAAATTACTGGGAATACAGGCGTGAGACACTGTACCAAGCTAGAACTTTTATTTTTTAAAGACATCAAATGAAATATTTTCCACTGGATTTGGTATTGATGCATCATAACATGCCTAAAATTAAAGCTGGTAATGTACAAAGTGTAGAAAATGGGATGACTCATAAAGATGGCACCTGCAGAATAAATAATGTTTTATTTATTTTTGTTCATTTTTAAAGTATTATAGAACCATAATACAGTCAAAGAGGAAGTGTGAATTAACCATATTCACTAATATAACATCCCAAAACAAAAGTTTTTACTTCCCCCAAAAACAAACGTTATCAACTTCCAAATCAACTAAAACATACCTATAACAATTAACTGGAAATATGTGTTTCATAAAAGGTAAGTAATATGAAACAAATCAAAAAGTACAGCTTGATTCCACAATGAAACAAACCTGATTCCTTGCTGGCAAGATCTGGTCAAAACAATTTGTAAATCTATCCTGCATCCCTTGCAACAATTAGCTGTGTGAAAAATATAATTACTTTTAAATTGACTCATTATCTTGTCACTGCAATTAACTTAAAGACCCAAGTAAAATTTTTTACAGCAGAAAAATCAACAGATTTTTGTGTCATTTCACAAAGATGACTTTAAAAAAGCTGTGTTGCTGCTCATGGCTGAGCTGTTTCTACTCTGATGCCATTTCTTCTGCTATTAAAGCTCCAATGAATAGTGTTTCTTTTTTCTGAAGGACCAAAGAAATACTGTACAGAGTCTAGATGTCAATAAATGAGCCTTGAGTTTCAGGGTTTATACTGCGATAGAGCATCATCACTTGGTATATGTCAGAGGAGTTAAGTAGTTGCCAGCCCAGCACAGGGACGCCTTCAAGGAGTTCCAGCAGGTCTCACTCCACTCAGCAATAACAGGGCCGTTATTTCTTGGGGTCAACTAATCATTAGCAACTAAAATTGTGTATTCTCACCACCAATTTACTTATTTTCTAACTCTAAAAGTTAATTTTTAAATTTCTTTCCCCAGTGGGTGCCGACTTAAATATAATAATTGATTGGCATCCTTTTAGTTTAACAAACTACGAATGCACTTACGCATCACACTTACATAGATACCTCAAACTACTTATCATTTAGGATAATGAAAAATCACTTACGGCCATTCACATAACTGGCATGTAAATTTAGAGTACCTATCCATCATTAAAATATTTAATGAAATTATTGAAATGGCTTTTCATTGTACTTAAAATAGTTGTTCTAGTGTGTATATTACATAAAGTTAAATAGTCCCCAAATAATTTCTCCTAAAAAGCCTTCACATACTGTTATTTGCAGAATAATTTCAACAAAAAATGATTATTTGCTTAATAATAAAAACTAGAATGGATATTTGACATTTAGAATTGAAAATGGAAAGTTCTTTTATCTCTGCCTTGCCTACCTTTGGGATTGCATTTTTCTTAATATTTTATTTTCCTGTGAGGGACTCAGTCAGTTTCCCTGACTTTGGGTCACAGGGGCTTGGAAAACTATTGTGTAACTTAATAAATCACAGTACAAAAGGATTAGCCTGAGGATCTTCCTCAATTTGCCTTTGATTCTACTTGCCCCTTGGATGGGGAAGAGGAAGAGGAGACATGGTTGGAAGGGATGGGAATAATGAAGATATGCCAGGAAGGGAGAGGTAAGGTCAAGGTGAAAACATCCATCTTCCATGTCTTCCAAGGCAGGGCAGGGCTTGAGCTGGCTGAGAGGGACGATTATTCTGGGGGGGAGTACACACCACCTGGAACTGACAAAAGGGATTAAGAGTGATGATGGGTGGCTGTTGGCTCTTAGACTGTTGTCTATATATCTTTGTAGAACCAGATGCTTTCTTGGATTGACCAGGTTAATTTCAGGCCTAAGAAGCAAAAGACGTGGAGAATGGAGCTGCACAATGTGAGAAGTGAAAGGCACAGTGGCTGTTCCTGCCCTCACATTTGGAAGCCCAGACGGTTCACATGGCTTGTCTGGTCTCACAGATAGCATGTGGCTGAGCTGTGGACCTAAAACTCATGACCTGTAGTCCATACCCATGTGTGCCACACAATGTGCATGAAGCGGTCCCAGTCCTCAGGCCCTGTCTCACTTCTGCATTCATGCTAAGAGGGACAGGGGCCAGTGGGGAGGTGAGGCAGTCTCTGCATGCTTGCTCCTTGCCTCATGCCTTCTGAGAAAGTTTGTTCTGGGCTTTTGAGCACTGCCTCTCTTCTCTAGATCTCCTATCTTCTTTTTCCTTTACTGTCCCTCACCTTTGGGTTCATGTGTAGATGTATAGATGATGTGTAGAGATCATAGCCACTAAATGACTTCAGAATTATTCAGTCAGGTGCGCTAAAATCAGCATTATAATTAAATAAATATACAAAGCCAGAGGTGTTTTGATCTTCCAGTCAGAAGGGTAAAATGGCACACTACAAGTCCTTATCCACATGACACTCCGGTGTCTCTTTGTCCTCACATCTCCCACTGTAGTAGTGTTGTCTTGTTGAGGCCTGTGATGGGCTTGCCAATAAGTGTGCCTACATTGATCAGTTTGCAAATTACTGGAAAGGTATATCTTTTCTTATTAATAAATATACATGGTAACCAACCATATTAAAAATGGGATTATCTAATTCCAACCCCTCTCCTGAGTTGTCAATGGGGCCCCTTCCCCACATGGAATTTTTAGAATAAGTTTTTGTTTATTGACTGCTTCCTTTGTACAGGCATTTTTAAAAGTATTCATATAATTCATATAAATTGTTCATATAAAACTCATTTATACCTTGTAATAACTTTATGAATTAGGTTCTAACATCCCATTTATAGTGAAAGAAACTGAGTCACAGATGTTAAGTACAATCATTTGTCCACTGCCACATGCAGAGTAACTAGAAGAGATGGGAATAGGTGCAGCCCAGCTCTATATCTGTTTCCTGTTAACCATGTTATACTATTCATACCTAATAGTCAGCCAGCAACAGCTATGTGTGTGTGTGTGTGTGTTCACACAAAGCACGTACATGTGTGTAATGCTATAGTGAAAAGAACATAAAGTCAACACAAGACTGGATTTAATCCAGCTCCTCCTCCATATGCTATGTAGCCTTAGGCAAGCTCTAAATGAGAACAGAAATGACTACACCTCACTGAGTTTGAGGAATTAAACAGGAAATGTATGGAAAGGACCTAGCTGTGCATGACTCATGGTAGATGTCCAGTTTTGAGCTAGCTAGCACCTTCTCTTTCCTTTGGTTCTGACCCAATTATGTAATCTGGCTGATCTGCTCAATCCATCATCATTACTGTAAACCTTGAATGACAAGAGGAGTCAGAATATTCCATGAAAAGGACATTCTTCCCTTCAGCCTGATTCTTTCACTTCCAGACTCTCGGCTGTTTCACTGGTATCAAAAACACAAAAGCAGTCTTGAGAAACTGGGTCTTTTTCCTTCCTTCCTCCCTCCTCTTTCTTTTTCTTTCTTTCTTCCTTCCCTTCTTTTCTCTTATTTCTCTCTCTTTCTTTTCTCCCTCTCCCTTTCTCTCTCACTCTTTTCCTTCCTTCCTTCCTCTTTCCCTCCCTCCCTCTCTCTCTCCCTCTCTCTCCCTCTCACTTTAGAGACAAGGTTTCCCCGTCACCCAGGATGGAGTGCAGTGCCACGATCACAGTTTACTGCAGCCTCAAACTCTTGGTATCAAGAGATCTTCCTGCCTCAGCCTCCCAAGTAGCCAGTGCCTGTAGGCTAATTTTTTATTTTTTTATTTAGAGATGGGGTCTTGCAATGTTGCCCGGGCCGAGAAATGGATTTTCAATGAGAAAGTGATGATGTGGGATAAGGAAACAAAATGACCAGCATTTAAAATTTTGTTGTATATTTTGTTTCATTCTGTTTCCATAGTCTCAAAATCTTAAAATGTTTGTTCTGGGTGGTTCCTTTCTATGACATATGTTTAGGGCCACAAGAGTAACACAATCCACCACTTTCTCAGTGTCTGTTCTTTTTTCCAGTTATCAAAAATTTTAACAGATTTTGAATGGTGAGAAAAGCAATGAGTCTTTTCTACTCAAGCTCAACATTTGTCTAATGCAATAGACCTGTTCAAAAGTATGTCCAAGGTTGTCAAAAAGAACACTCTCCAGTTCCAAAATTAGCAGTGAAACCCACTGTACCCAGCTCTGCCGAGCATTCCACGTTCCTCGGAAGAGGAAGGAGTTGGCTCTGTCCAGGCAAGGTCTGGGGAACTGGAAGGTGCTCAGCACTCACAGCTCTTGGCCACAGTGTGGGGATTATTTCAGAAGAGCCACAGAGGACTGAACTTTGTATGACTGACTGGGAAAACGCACTTACTGCCTATACAATCACAAATGAAACCCTTTTTGGGGAAAGTGTCACAAAGAATTCAGATAACCGTCTGTTGACATTTTCTGGACAGGATAGCATGTCATGCTTGTTTTAACACATGCTGCATGTATCAGTTAGCAATGCTCTCAACACACCGCTAACTGAAAATCACCACAGCCTTAATTTAGACAAACCCTAGTTTTTCCATGAAGCTCCTCTGTGGAAAATGTGTTGTTCCAGTCCCTGCCTCCACTTGATGAATATTTAACTGACTCAGGGCAGGGTGTTTTTTACGTACTTCTTGAGTATCTTAAAGGAAGTCCACAATCCCTAGTGTCTGTTAATCCGACTTTGCCTTTGCATGCTATTGTGCTTTTAGGTGAATTAGTAAGTTGTGTCCATGGGTAGAAAAAAGTGACATGGAAGAAAAGACAGGCGCACCTTCCCTGGTAGTGTGGTAGAACAGAAAGGAAATGGATTTAAATCTAGACAAAGCTGGCTAGACAAAGCCACTTACAGTAGCTGTGTCACCTTGTACAAGCCTCAGTGTCTTCATCTGTAAAATGACAATAATACTAGTCTTACACAATTGGATCATAAACAGTGATTAAAATCATTATTATTTATTGAGTGTCTACTATGTATAGTGCTTGGCCCCAGCACTTTATGTGTTATAACTTATTTAATATTCACAATACTGAGAAATAAGTTCCATTTTGATCCTGATTTTATGATGAAAAAACTGAGGCAAAATAATAGGCATTACTATTAATGGAGAGCCATTACTATTAATAATCATAATGCCATTAATATTGCTGTGCAATATTACTGTGGTAAGCATTAATAACTAACAATGGAAAGGAGTAAAATCAATAGGAATTTCTTTACTTAAAAATAGTATAAAAAGCCGGGCTCGGTGGCTCAGCCTGTAATCCCGCGCCTTGGGAGGCTGAGGTGAGTGGATTGCCTGAGCCCGCGGGTTTGAGACCCGCCTGGGCAGGTGAAACCTCATCTCTACAATA
>CAUYQG010228444.1:0-11457 GCA_963574415.1 Tarsius wallacei | reverse complement strand
AGTTCCAGCTACTTGGAAGGCTGAGGCGGAAGGATCGCCGGAGCCCAGCAGGTCGAGGCTGCGGTGGCCGGGAGCGGCCACTGCACTCCAGTCTGGGCGACAGAGTGAGACTCCAACTCAAAAAAAAAAAAAAAAAAAACTAGAGTAGCCAGATACATTGCAGGGTGAAATTTGAATTTCAGAAAAACAGCAAATCACTTCTTTATATTTATTTATTTTAGGTTTAGGAGGCATAAGTTCATGCAAATCATTTTTTAATATAAGCATGTCCAAAATGTTCCATGGGATATCCTTATACTAAAAAATGATTTGTCTTTTAGCTGATATTCAAATTTCACAGGGCACAGTTTTCATTTTTTTAATTGCTAAATCTTTTCAAGCAGAATATCTCAGAGCTTTTAAAACGCTCATGCTAAATATTAATATACGTTATATGTTAAGATAGGCAGCAAAAGCATAGTGATAAAGAGCAAAATACATTGGAACCTGATTGCGTGGGTTTGAATCACTGCTGTGTGATTTGCAGTCCCCTGGAAAAATTACTTAACCTTTTTCTGCCTCAGTTTCCTATCTGTAAAACCAGAATGATAGAAATGCCTACCTCTTGTGGTTGTTATAGTGATTAATGAGCTACTATTTGCAAAGTTCATGGAACAAATCCTGACCCAATGTAAACTCAGTATACATTAAATGGAAAATGAAAATTTTCAGAAGTGAGAAATAGAAATATATTCATATATTTGACTACTTAAGCATCTAGTAACACTTCATGAAACACCATGTTTGGATGGATTCTCTTCTAGGTAATAACTGGACGAGCCTGGCTTCACATTCAATTAGGCCAATTTTATTTTCCCAGTTATCAAAGACCTGAGGTCAGTGACTCTAAACCAGAAGCTATTTTGCTGCGCAGAGGACATTTAGTAATAACTGGAGGAATTTTTGATTGTCAAAATTGCATGCTACTGATATCTACTGGTAGAGGCCAGGGATGTTGCAAAATACCCTATGGAGCATAGGACTGCCCCTTAACCCCCACCCTCATCCCATCCCCAAGAAATAATTATCTGGCCAAATGTCAATACTGGTGGAGAAACACTGTTCTAGAGTTATATAGGGAAACTTCAATGAATGGACAGTTAACCAGATTTCCCTTTCTGCACTGAATTTATACTACAGGTTGAGCATCCTTAATCTGAATATCCAAAATCTGAATTGCTCCAAAATCTGAAACCTTTTGAACACTGACATGACGTCACAAGTGAGAAATTCAACACCTGACATCATGTGACAGGACACAGTCAAAACAAAATCAAAACTTTGTTTCATGCACAAAATTATTAAAATTATTGTATAAAATTAACTTTAGGACATATTTATAAGGTCTATATGAAATATAAATGAATTTTGTATTTAGATTTGGATCCTAAGATATCTAATTATGTATATGCAAATATTTCAAAATCTGAAAAAATCCGAAATCAGAAAACCTTCTTGTCCCAAGTATTTTGAATAAGGAACACTCAATTGGTAGCAAGTTTAATAAGCTTAATAAGGAAAAAAAGGTCAAACTATCAAACTAGTGCTCTTATACTAACAAAATGCTTTACAAAGTATATTTTAGAGTTTTTATGCATTTAATTTGGGATCACCACTTTCATTCTTTTGTTCAAACGTCACCTTCTTAGTGAAACCTATACTGGCCATCCTATTTAACACAAGAGTCTGCATATCTATTTTCACGCCATTGACAGGCTATCTTTTATTCTGTAAAATTTACCACTGTTTAAAATACAATATTATTTATTTATTACTTTTATTTTTAAAATTCATCCTACTACAATATAATTTCCTTGAGATTTTCTTACAGGCTGTCTCCTCAGTATCTAGAATAGTAACTATCATTTGTCTATAACCCCTGCAATGACATTGGACATGCACAATGGTAATCTTAAAGCTATGCAAAATTTCTAATCATCAGATTGATTCTACTATTTATGTATTTATGTATGTATGTATTTATTTATTTATTGAGTTGGAGTCTCACTCTGTCGCCCAGGCTGGAGTGCAGTGGCACGCTCACGGCCACCCCAGTGTCACCTGCTGGGTTCAGGTGATCCTTCCACCATTTATTTTAATTTAAAAAGATAAACTTGTACATGAATATATAATTTTAAAAATGTTTTACAAGTATATAGTAGGAGGAAGGAAGTAAAAGGTGATGGAAGTAAAGAATTTCTGTTCAACTCTTATCCTTTGCAATAAAATAAAGGATCTACAAATATTGTGGCAAATTGAAATTTTACGATTTTCAAAAATATCATATACTTGTCACAAAAATGCCTGGTGTTCATTTATTGAACTTGTCTACATATAGTTTTTTGAGCAAAAAATAGTAAAGTATAAATCTTTCTGGACTACACAGATACTTTCCCATTATCTCTGAGATGACCTATTATTACATTTGAGACAAAGCACACCTGGATGATTCTTTTTTGAAATACTTTTATAGTTTTATATTTTCCAGGGCCTAGAAATAGAAAAAAGTTGAGGTTCCAGAATAGAAAGAAGCTGTATATAGAGACTAGAATTTGAACTGAAAACTACCAAGAAAGATAAGAATTTCTGATATAAACAACCAAACAGCACCAGAAGCAGATACAAGTCTCATCTCCAGAAAAACAGTCTGACTACTTCTGTGTAAAAGGCTGCAAAAGAAGAACATGAGTGGGGAGTAACAATATAGCAGTCTGCATCATAATCTGGCAAACAAGAGGCAGGTTTGGAAGCAGGGAAAAGGTAGGAAGGAAGCTGATGTTTTAGAGATGTGTTTGGGATAGATTGAGAGAAGGGTAAGTACTTCCATCAATTAGGTGACACTTCCAATGTTTTGTCACCCTGTTTTATCTGTAAAATGGTCTCAGGGTTCCAATATAGACCTGCTTTCAGCTTTAGTAAGGGTTCAGTCATCTGGCTGACTGCAGAGGCTGTAATACATAATGATTTCTCATTTTGCTTGCCTGCCAGAAGATGTGCAGTCTTTCTATAAACCAGGAAAGAAACTCTTGTCTTAATCTGGCACAAATCAGGAGGTGAAATTTACTATGCTGACCTGGTAATTCAGGTACCAACTTTAAAACTACTGCTTTTTTTCTTTGCTTAGTTTACATATCTAAGCAGAGCAGTGGCTCTAACATTATTATGCGTAAGAATGCCCTGGAGGTCTTTTAAATACACATTCGCTATTCCCAGAGTTTCTGATTGGATAAGTATAGGGTAGAGTCTGGCAATTTGAATTTCTTATAAATGCCCAGTTGCTGCTGTGGGAGTCAGACTTCAAGAAACCACTAGGCTATATAAGTGAATATATTTGCTGCATTTAAAAGATGATTAATATTGTTTCCTACCACAGTATCTTTCTTAACTAGTTGTTTTTTAAATTTTAAGGAACAATTTCTAAATGATACCTAATTTTAAGCATATGTCACCAAAGTATCAATAAATAGTATTTTTTTCTCTTTTTTTTTTTGTTTGTTTTTTTTTTGTTGTTGTTGTTGTTTTGAGTCGGAGTCTCACTTCGTCACCCAGACTGGAGTGCAGTGGCCGCTCCCGGCCACCGCAGCCTCCACCTGCTGGGCTCCGGCGATCCTTCCGCCTCAGCTTTCCAAGTAGCCGGAACTACAGGCGCACGCTACCACACCCGGCTAATTTTTTGATTTTTATTGTAGAGATGAGGTCTCGCTTGCCCAGGCGGGTCTCGAACCCGCGGGCTCAGTCAATCCACTCACCTCAGCCTCCCAAAGGCGCAGGATTACAGGCTGAGCCACCGAGCCCGGCTTCTCTTTTGTGCTTCAATATACGATAAATGTTTCACAAAATTTGATTAAATCTGTTTTCATAATTATCTAAATTTAGTAAATATATCAGTTTTAAGATTAAAAAAAGTAGTATAAAATTAAAGAAGCACATCAATCAGCCTGTTCTATAGATTTAGAGAGTCTGAAAATCACTTTATGTTGCAGAAAAAATATGTATAATATACCTATTTGCAACACGGAATCAAGAGACAAAACGGTAAAAAAAAATTGTACCTACACAAGTAAAGAAAAAATGTTTTCCCAAGAGTGAATTTAACATAAGCAATGTTTTAAAAAGGAAATAGTTCTGTGGACTAATCTTTGGATATTATTTATTTGTAAAGTCAGAAACAAGGTATTTTGACAGGATTAAGATTCAAATTAAAGATAATTCAAAATCGTGGAAAATTTGGGAAGAACAATTTATGTAACAATTTGTCATTCCCTATAAACTTTTTAATAAGGAATCTGTATACAATTATACAGGGTTGACTTTTATATCAATATGCTCATTAATAATTCTGTGCAGTGATACCTATGTATCACCTGTGGATATTCATAATATTTTTCATGCTATCACAGTATCAATGATATAAAATTGGGAATAGTCTATTTTCATTAGCCATCTCTCTCTGTCTCTGTCTCTGTCTCGCTCTCACACACACACACACACACACACACACACACACACACACACTCAATTAGTGAGCATATAAACTGATTTTTTAGTCATAGCTAAAATATTAAGGTACTAGTCCTGTGTGGTGGCCTGCACCTGCAGACTCAGCTACTTGGGAGGCTGAGGCAAGAGGATCATTTGAGCCCAAGGAGTCAAGACTGCTATGTACTACGATCGTGGCTGTGAATAACCACTGCACTCCAGCCTGGACAACAGAGCAAGACCCTGTTTCTTAAAAATAATTTTAAAACACTGGGGCACCGAAACATTTTTATGATAGAAAATGTAAAAGTATTCCTAATAGATTAGCTTTTAAATCATAATTGCAACACTGTTATAAACCTAGACAATTCAAAATGACTCCTATCATTTGTTTTATAAGGCTGAATTTTGTGTAAAATATATTGTAGTTATTAAAACAAAGCATAGAAATTTTCACTTTTTTCTTGTCCTGTGTAATGTAGACATTAAGACAATAAACAGTGTTGCTCTTCCCTGAAAATCTCTAAAGGTTTATCAAAGAAGTAGGCATCTATTAGTAATGTTCAATTCAACAACCTTCACCAAGTGTACAATCTTAGTTTTAGATGTCTATTGGCATGAGAGTTGATACCATCTGGGGAAAAAGTTATTTTTTGTTAAAAAAAATACAATAATTTATAAGGCATAGCTAAGAGGGCAAGGAGGGATATACATATTATAATTGTAATATATGTTATAAATATAACATTTATTTATGTGTATACACATATATGGCAACACATACTTAACACATCATCACTAGGACACATTAAAGTACTGTTTTGTTTTGTGTTGTAACACTGCCTCTTCCTCATCTTCATTTCTAGTTAGTTTGTGGAGTTTGATTCAATTTTAACTCTTCTATTTCAATATTCACATCTAACTTAATGACTTCTATCAGAAACATTTCTGAGTACACAGTTGTGCATGGTATTGTGGTGTAAATTTCATGTGAGTTCACAGACTTGTAAATTGAAAAGTGTGGTGGTGAATCCTCTAATAATTATATTAGACAAAGGCAGTTTGTCTACATGCAGAAGAATATCTTCCAAAAATTTCAATTAATTAGGAGGCTTTCAAAAATATATCATGCAGTTGAACTGGAATGGTTCCACAAAGGTTAGTCATCAGATACTCCCTGTTCTGATGTTAACTTTTCTCCCCTATGAGGCTGTATTCTTCTTATAGTACAATAAAATGACTGAATTTCTCTGTGTATTGGATTGTTACATCTTTAAACTTCAATGACCCTATTGTACAATAGGAAGAACTATATCAAACACTTAGCTTGTCACTAACCATAAAGTAAATCCTCAAAGAAGTATGGCTGAATCTAAATTTATACTAGCCTTCTAGACCTGAAATGTTCAAGAAAAAGAATTGCACTCAATATACTTTGATTCCAGGATTTACCTATAACATTTTCTTAAAAATTTATTCTAGTTAATTGAGTGAATGATTTAGTTAATTTGGCAAAAATAAATTAAGACTTCAGAGCATTGTGTTTTATTTTCCTAATAACCAGACCAAAACAAACTTGTAATTTTGTAAATGCAATCTCTCAGATTAGTTTCAAGGAAGACTTCAGGCTCATATTATTTGAGTCATATTTTTCCCTTAAATTTAACTTAGAATTTTTACTTCCATGGAGACTAGTAAGTTTGAGATAAGTGTACTTTCTACTAAGAAAATATTTTTAAAATTATCTTAAATTTTTCCTGACAAATTTGACTTTATTTTCTTAATGTTAAAATTCCTTTACCTAGTATTTGTTACAAATATTTGTGGATCCATATGGAACAGCAGATGTTGAGGCAAAGGCATTACAGACATTTTTCATTTTTGCTTATAACCTTATTATTTGAGGATTTTTTTATCTTCGATCATAAGTGCTTTAGTTTGAAAAAATCTAAAATGTTCACTGAGTATAATATTATGTCTGTGCTGAGGCTGGGTCTATGCAGACAGCATAGAATTTGATGGTATCATTTGTATGCAGCTATAAATGAATATATATAATTTATGTAAGTATATAAAATGTAAATTTATTAAACATTTAATATGATTCAAAGGTTGAAACATAAAGGGACAATTTTGGGTCAGTTCTCAGCTTCCAGTGACATTTTAGATTACTATAATTTTTTTCCCTCTTTTCTTTTCCTATCTTATTCTATCCTTATACATACCATAGTTTCACTTGATCTGAGTTTTTGCTTTCTGGGGTTTCAATTACCCCTAGTCAACTGTGGTCAGAAAATAGGTGAGTACAGTAAAATAAGATATTTTGATTGGCAGAAACAATATATTCACATAACTTTTACATGGTATATTATCATATTTATTCTATTTTATTAGTAGTTTATGTTAATTCCTTACTGTTCGTAATTTACAAATTAAACTTTAACATAGGTATGCATGTATAGGAAAAAATAGCATATATATATGTTCAGTACTATCCACTGTTGCAGGCATACGTTTGTAACAATTCTCCTGCGAATAAGGGGGAACTACTATAGGTAATATTTCTTTAGAAGAAAAGCCATTTCTAAGATTTACTTTACACAAAGCCCTATAAAATTCAAAAAGTAATATTAAATGTAGTTATCTAATATTTTTTATTTTTATGAACGTGTAAATATTATGAACTAAATAGTCAGAGAAATCTTGTAATGTGAAGAAAGGAAAATAAAGAGAAAATTAATAACTAATCTCGTGTATTTTTCAATACTAATATCTTGTAATCAAACGTGGATAAAGAAACCACACTATCTGTCCTAGATTCCAATTCTATGAAATTGGTATTTTTTATGGTTCACTTATTTGGATAAAGTGCTTTAAGAATCAACTTTAAAACATACGGGTTCTGTGAAGTTATTTTCAGTTTAATATCATGTTAGCCATGTCTGCATTTGTTCTGCACCTGTCTTCACGTTTGCTTTGGATAACCTTAAGGAACTTGCGTACATCACCAGAGCAGCTGCATGTGTCCATTTTGCTTAGGGATTTTAGTTTTCCTAATCCTATTTGCTTACTAGGAAGATCACTTTGCTCATTGCCTCTGTGTCAGTTGTCAGCCCCATTCCATTATTCAGTTCTCACTTGGCATTTTTCCAGCGTATATGTCTAACTACCATATTTTTTACACAACATTGAAATTACCACTTGTTTTTGGTTACTGACAGGGGATTCCATTTTAATTTCAGCTAAAATACCTGTATTAACAGATGGTGAAATGTGTCATAGTCAGTCTATAATTCTCAAGCACAATTCTTCCAATTTCCTGGGAGAATTTACTAATAATCTGTGTAACCATCTAACCTTACCTAACATTGTCTATAACAGTCAGCATGTTTAAAAAATTAATCAGAGGGTAAAGGGCAATAAAACCTGCTACTCAAGTTTGGACATTAACGTGCATTACTTTACTGGCTCAGCTACGTCATCACAGAAAATATTTTCTTATCTGGACACATAGCACGTGTTGTCTTCCCCCATTTACTTAGAAAGTGACCTCTGTGGTTAGAGAAATTATATTATTGATACCTCACAGCTTTTAAAACTTTGTTAGGCCTTCTAGACATTTGGAACATATAGAGGCTGCATTTTCAGGTCCAAGCTAGTTATTTCTTATTTTCCTTTCAATAGAAAAATACATGTTGTAAAGACAAATTGTGCTGCTTTTTCCTGCTTAGATTTGGCAAATATATCCCTCACTACTACAGAAACCAAAAACTGTACATACAATAGTAGTAGTATATTCACAGATATAAAATATTCATTATAAAATAGAGATGTAAAATAAGAACAATTATTCCTTAGTAAAAGAATAATTGTTCCTAAAACTGTATTACTCTTATGATACTGATATTCCCATTAGTACTTTGTGTATATTCTTTCAAAGCTATATACCCTGCTAAAATGGCATGGTGTTTTGGCAATACTATTGTTTCCAAGCAGATACAAGGTTTGCAGAGAATGCACCTAGAAAGCCATAAAACTGGTGGAAAATGTATTTCTCCATGGTATTTTAGTACTAGAAAAATTTAATCACAGGAAAAAATGTTTTGTTGTAAACATCTTAAAAGCCTTATAAAAGGCAATGGCTTCACACACCTGTTTACATAATGTTAAGAGCGAGAATGGGTCTTCTTACATACAAAAGCTCAAATTATTTTACTTTTCTTGATTTTCATATGTCTTGAACTCAAAATTTTTTTTAAAAGTGTAATGTAATCTGTGTGCTAGTATGATAATGAATAATCTGGCTACCAGTTAACAATATTACAACATTTTCAAAAAATAAAACCAGACAACACAATTTCCCTTCAGCATAGGTTTTATTATTTCTGCACAAGGTATGATTACTATAATTTAGCCACAAAAGTTGACATTTTGCATGCTCACTGTGCTTTATATGTTTGTGAAAGATTCAAATAAGCTAGAATGGGGAAAACAAAAGCCCTCGAGGTAGAGAACATTTCATTTTAAATTAGAAGCAAAAAAGTTAAATCCTAAATCCATGATCTTGGAAGTTAAATTTTGGAAATATGTGTTTCCATTTTTATACTTTTTCAACTTTTTTTTTTAAATCAGGGGCTCTGTCATCCAGGCTGGAATGCAGTATCAAGATCATGGCTCACCACAGCCTCCAACTCCTAGGCTCTGGTGATCCTTCCACCTCAGCTTTCAGAGTAGTTGGGACTACAAACACGCACCTCCACACCCAGCTGATTTTTTATTTTTTTGTAGAGAAGAGGTCTGGCTATGTCGAACACTTAAGGCCAACCATCCCTGAGAACTCATTTCCTGTAAGCAGCACTGGGTGGTCAGCTCCCTTGCTGGGGGGAAAAAAAAACAACCCTGACCAACTTTACTTGCTTCCAAAACAATACCAGCTGCTTTGCAAGCATCTCCAGTTTGGGACAAGCTGCAGCAGAGTTTCTGTTGCTGAAAGAGTTTTTGAGTTCTGAACGTGGATCAGCCTCTAGCAAGGAAAAGGGAGTCAGTAAGAGCTCTGCGTAATCCCTCTTTCTCTGCACAAACGCTTCTGGGCAACAGACATCTGTCATTCCTACAGCACTGCCACAGTGGCCAAGGGGTCCATCGCCCCTCCAGATCCCCACTGAGTGCTTACATCTGGGAGTCAGAATGCAGACTAACCAGTTCCAACTTGCAGAAAAAATGTTGCTGCAGAAGGAAGCTTTCAGTTCTGAGTGCCAGCAGCCTCAGACAAGGGAAAGGGAGAGAGAGGCTGTAGACAGGGGGCACCTGTTCTCCTGGCAACTCCTCTCTCCTTGTGTGAATGCTTTTGTACAACAGAAAAGGATCAGCCATCCCTGCACTATAGTCACAGTGGCCACGAGTCCTATTTCCCACTGGAGTAGCCAATTGTGCCTGTGGGGAGGCAGCTGGAGAGCATCCCAGTATGACTTAGCCTTCCCTGACCCGATTTTCCTCCCTTCCCACACATTTTGAAATACCAGAGACTAAGAATCTTTGGGAGTTCCCCAAACCCCATCCATTGCTTAGGTCATTTGCACATTTCCTTGGGGAAGAAGAGGCCAAGAAAAAAAGCCCACAGCCAACATCAAAGCTGGTTGTTTTCTCCAAGTGCCACCTCCTGGCTGGAGGCCAACTGACACAGTCCATTACAACATCTGAGACGATAATACAGCTCCTGAGAGGGGATAAGGACAAAGCCCACGTCACCATATATCTTGCAGACCAATCCATAGACTAAGGTGTCAGAGAGCTTCTCCAGAGGGTGCTCCAGAGATGCTAACAAAAAACTCCACTTAGAATTCAACCCCTGTACTTTTACATCACGGAATACCTTGCAGGCACCCATCAACACCAGTCAAATGGTGGCAGCTTCTTAGGGCAGCCAGACCCACAAAACAGTAGATCCATAGTGTTTGGGCCTTCAAAGACTACCACAACCAGGGAAAGAAGGAGTGCAACACAACAGGGGAGCATCCTGTGGGCTAAAGAAAAATAAAAATAAATCCCACAAAAGGCCACTCTAGCAGTAGCAGCCTTATCTAACTAAACAATAACAAAACAAAAAATAGATAAATAAAAAGGGAATTGTCTGTCCTTATAGATGAAACAGTGTAAAAACACCAGGAATTCCCCCAGCCTTAATGAAGCATCACCCACAAAAGGTCCTACCAGATCCCAAGCAATGAAACCAATCCAGAACAACCTGTCCCTGATGACAGATGTAGAATTCAGACTATGGGTGGAAAAAACAATGAAGGAAAGCCACAAGAAGATAGAACTACTGATCATTCAGGCAACAAACACTGTCCAGGAAATAAAAGTTCACTCAACCAATGCAAGTAGGGTCCAATCTGAACTCCTGGAAATGAAGAATTTTTTCCTGGAATTTCAAAGCACAATGACAATCTTAGGCAGTAGAACTGATAAAGCAAAAGAATGAATCTCAGAGCTTAAATATCAAACTACTGCAATAACCCAGTCAAAAAACAACAATAGCAACAACAAGGAGAAAAGACTCAAGAAGAATAAGTAAAGCTTACGAAAGCCTTGGAAATCTGTAAATAGGCCAAACCTATGGCTGATTGGCATCTGTGAGACAGAAGACTTCTTGTCATCCAAGAAAATTTCCCATACCTTTCTAGAGAGGTGACCATACAGGTGCAAGAGATCCAGAGGACTCCTGCAAAATATTACAGAAGAAGACTATCCCTAAGACGCCTAATAATCTGTCTTCACAAGATAAGCAAGAAAGAAAATATCCTAGAGGCAGCAAGAGAGAATGATCAGACTACTACCAACTCCTTCATTCTTTCCTCTTGTCTCGCCTCATTTCAATATATTCTCTCTATTAATATCTTGGGGAAGACCAATTAGAATAGCAGCAGACTCATGTACAAA
>CAUYQG010228431.1:0-12905 GCA_963574415.1 Tarsius wallacei | reverse complement strand
TAATATAAATTCATTTAAAACTTTTATAAATAAAATAATATAAGGGAAAACTTCTAAACTCTTTTTTTGGCTGGCATTACTTTTTTAAATAAACCATAAAAATAAATTTAAAAAAAAAAAAAAAAAGTAAAAAAAGAAAAGAAAACTAGAGGCCAGTACACCTGATGAACATTGATGCAAAACCCTCAACAAAATGTTAGCAAGTTGAATTTAACAGCACATTAAAATTATGCACAATGATCAAGTGGTATTTATCCCTGGGATGCAAGGATAATTCATCATACACAAATCAATCAATGTGATACATCACATTAACAGAATAAAGGATAAAAGTCACATGATCCTCTCAAATAGATACAGAAAAAGCATTTGACAAAATTCAACAACCTTTCATGATTAAAAACTCTCAACAAATTAGGATAGAAGGAATGTACCTCAACATAAAAAAAGCCATATATGACAAGCCCACAGCTAACATCATATTCAATGATGAAATATGAAGCTTTTTCTGCTAAGATCAGGAGAAAGGCATGGATATACACTCTTCCCACTTCTATTCAACATAGTACTAGGAGTTATAGTGAGAACAATCAGGTACAAACAAAACAAAAATAAAATAAAAGGCATTCATATTAGACAGGAAGAAGTAAAATTGTCTCCGTTTGCAAATGGCATGATTTTATATGTAGAAAACAGTAAAGATTCCATAAAAAGTTATTAGAACCAATAAATACATTCAGAAAAATTGCAGAACAAAAAAATCAACATGCAAAAATTAGTGGCATTTCTATACACTAACAATAAATTATCCAGAAATAAATTAAGACAACAACCCTTATTTATAATAGCCTAAAAATGTAGAAATAAACTTAACCAAGGAGGTGGAAGAATTGTACCCTGAAAATGATAAATATCATTGAAAGAAATTAGAGCAGATATAAGTAAGTTAAAAGACATTTTGTGTTCATGGATTGGAAGACAATATTGTTAAAATGTCCACATCACTCAAGGTGATCTACAGACTTAATGAAATCCTTATAAAAATTCCAGTGGTATTTTCCCCCCAGAAATAGAAAAAACAGTTCCAAAATTCATATGAAACCATTAGAGACCCCAAATAGCCAAAAAAATCTTGAGAAAAAAGAATAAAGTTGGAGACATTGCACTCCCTGATTTCAAAATATATCACAAAGCTATAGTAACCCAAACAATATGATACTGGCATAAAACAGACATACAGACCAGAGAAACAGAATAGAGAGCTCTAAAATAAAGCATGCATATAAATTTAACTGATCTTTGACATGGGTGCCAAGAATACACAATAGGGAAAATATAGTCTTTTCAACAAATGATGCTTAGAAAACTGAATATCCACATGCAAAAGAACAAAACTGGTCCCAATCTTTTTTATTTTTATTTTGGTTCTTAATCTTATACCACTTACAAAAATTGACTCAAAATGGATTAAATACTTAAACATAAGACCCGAAACTGTAAAATTCCTAGAAGAAAACTGAGAAAAGCTCTTTGACATTGATCTTGGCAATAATTTTTTTGGATACAACATCAAAACACAAGCAATAAGAGCAAACATAGACAAGAGAGACTACATCAAGCTAAAAATTTTCTGCACACAAGAGAAACAATTACCAAAATGAAAAAGCAACTTGTGAAATGGGAGAAAATATTTTCAAACCACCTATCTGATAAAGGGTTAATATCCAAAACACATAAAACTCAATAATGAAAAAAACAATAATCTGGTTCAAAGACAAAGGAATTGACTAGCTGTTTCTCCAAAGAAGACATATGTACAAATGGCTAACAGGTGTATGAAAAGGTACTCAATGCCACTAATCATCAGGGAAATGCAAATCAAAACCACATGAGATAGATATCACTTCACACTTGTTAGGATGGCTATTATTAAAACAACAACAACAACAACAACAACAACAAAACCCCCAAAGATAATAAATGTTAGTAAGAATGTAAAGGAAAGGCAAGCTTTATACACTGTTGTGAATGTAAACTGGTGCGGCCACTATGGAAAAGAGCATGGAGATTTATCAAAAAATAAAACAGAACTGCCATATAATCTAGGCATTCCACTTCTGGATATATATTCAAAGGAATTGAGATCAGGATCTGCATTCCTATGTTCATCACAACATTATTCACAATAGCCAAGATATAAAAACAACCTAACTGTCCATTTTTTGGTTAAATGGATAAAGGAAAGGTGGTATATACACACAATGGAATATTATCCAGTTTTCAAAAAGAAGGAAATCCTGCCATGTGTGGCAACATGGATGAACTCGTAGGACATTATGCTAAATGAAATAAGACATACACAGAAGGACAAATATTTTATTATCTAACTTATATTACTAATCTAAAATAGCCAAACTCATAGAAACAAAAGTGTGATGGTGATTACCAGAGGCTGGCAGGGAGGGGGGCGGGGGATGGGAAGGTGGGGAAGGAAGATAAGGAGGAAATGGAGTGGTATTAACTGAAGGGTACAAAGTTTGGTTTATACAAGATGAATATGTCCTAAAGATCTACTGTATAGCATAGTGTTGAAAGTTAACAAGTAGTGTATACTTACAAATTTACATAAGATAGATTTTATATAAAATGTTCTTATCACAAATAATCACAATAAATGAAAAGGACAGGGAGAAACTTTTGGAAGTGATGGATTTTTGGCAAAGATTATGGTGATGGTTTTATGGGTGTATACTTTTCTCTAAACTCATCAATCTGTATACATTAAATATATATATAGCTTTCTATATGTCAAGCATATTTTAATAAAATGAGTTTAAAAAAGTAATACGATTATCATTCCTATACATAAGATTCTGCAAATGACTTGCTATCACACTCAGAGTGAAATCTAGTCTACCATACTTACATGGTCCTAAAATTGTGGCCCTTTCTGCTTCTTTAAATCCTCTCACCATGCTCCAGCGACACCAGTCTTTCTTCAGTCCCTTAAGCACGCGAAGTTCATTTTTGCCTCAGGACTTTTGTACTTGCTGCTCCCTATCCCTGACAGCTTCTCTAAAATAACATGTCTGACCAAGCATGGTGGCTCATGGCTGTAATCTTATCTCTTTGGGAGCCTGAGGCAGAGGATCGCTTAGGGTCAGGATTTGAGACCAGTCTGGCCAATGTAGCAAGACTCTATCTCTAAAAATAAAATAAAATAAAATAAAATAAAATAAAATAACATATCAAATCCACTATCTCTTTCTTTTATTTTTCTTCATGACACTAACTTCTACTTGAAATTATAGTATTATTTGCTTGCTTATTGTCTCTCTCCCCTTTGAGAATGTAAACTCCATGAGGGTACGGACTTTGACAGTATTCCCAGTGCCTAGTATAGTGCTGGAATATAATGTATATTGAATTAACAAGTGGATACATTTGCAACCCACAGATCATTTTCTCTGTGGATGGCGAGTCATTCATCTGGAAAACGAGAAGTTGAACTAGTTGACTTCTGAGGACCTGTTTGGTTCTAAAAACTTTAAGAGCATATGAGAAATTAGCAATTTGATAGTAAGCAAAAGAAGCCTAACTGCATTATGAGCACAGAAGGAATATTTTAATAATCATTCCCCCTTTCTTCCATTTATGATTGCCTTTTCTTTATTCTTTTGATCAAAATGTCTTTAAAGTTAATTGTGTGCCCAGCATAGAGTTGAGAAAATCTCTTTGAGACCTAAAACAGATTTTAAGTACTAATGCTGAAGTGATTCAGATTTAAGAAAAGGTATCTGTGATTGGGGATTAGTCTGGAGAATTTTATAAAGGAGCCATGCTTTGGGTCTTGAAGGCAGCTTTACATTTGATCTGAGAATAGGCAGGCAGTCTTTAATCGTTCTTAAGAAGGGAGTGGCATGCTAAAAATGTAGTCTCTGGGAAATTATCCATAGACTCCCTACTAGAATTGAGACCCCTGACCAGAATTTGAACTACATAAGATATAGAGATATGCTTTTTCTACTTTGTGTTTAAGCTCAGTTTCTAGCAAGTACTAGGTGCTAAAAGATTATTCGTTGTATAAAATTGGGTAGGAAGGTGAGCCTGGAAGTGTCAGAAGTCAGAAGCTCAGTAAGGATTGCCTTTTTCTCTGGCTTCTACATGTTGCCACGCCGTGCTGTGATGTGGACAACTCCAGGATCCTCGTTGGCTGGTAAGCAAATCAGAAGTGAGACATTCACATTCCAAATCCTGTAGTTGCAGCTTGGACTTGAATCCAGAGCACTCTGCATTCCATGAGGGCTGGATATGATAGGACCTGGTCTTATAGGCTATGCACATGCTCAGTACACAAACTCACTAACATGAAAGCCCCCTTCCTGAGTTCATAATTACAACATAATTCAATCCAAAGTTTTCTCCCATAAGGAATTAGTATTCTATTTGGTAGCCACCCAGATTCTAAACAGTGAAAGCTCACCATCAAGAGCCTGATTGAATGACCCACCTGGAATTGTTTATACTTCATTAGAGCTTTTCATAAATCATGAGTTTGACAGGTTACTGGCATGGACTTTCCAAATCTCATAATTGTGTTTTGTTTTTCCCTTGCTTCATCAGTTTCCTTTCACAGGCTGACAGCTTAGCAAATGTTACTGGGCCTACCAGCTACTGCAGTGACCACTTCTGGTGTGAGCACCTATGATATGCTCAGAACAGCTGTGGGAGTCTGAATACTTGAAGTGTATATGGTCTTGGCTTTGGCATGTATTAGCTGGATGACCTCAGCAGGTATCTGCCATCAGATTTGTAAAAAAAGATAAAACGTGATTAATGTAGCTAAAGAATTTGATGTAGTGTCTGGCATGCAGTAAGTGCTGAATAAATACTGGTGATTATAGTTCTTCTGTTGGTAAGCCCCAAGAAAATGAGCATCTGGAGGCTGGAGGGATCTCAAATGACCAGGCTCTAAGTTGTAGAGGGAAAGCTATCACCTCTATGTCTATCCATAACAGATGAGCTTGTGGAAACAAGAAGATCTTGCATCAATCTAGGTCATTCTTTGAATTCTTTCTCTTACTTAGGAAGCCAACCCAAGATTATGAACTCCAATGCAGGCATGCAGAGAAGTGGTACTTCCTATCACTACGTTATAACCTCTATAAAGGCTTGTTTTTGTATTCTCAGAACCGGGTATTGTGGACTCAACAGGTAAATAGGCTTTTAATAACTCTTTGTTGAATGGATGAATGGATAGAGAAATAAGGCAAAGCAGAATGAATAATTCCATTATTTATGCCATTTTATATTTCGTATATAGTATATAAACAGATGCTATACTACATATTTATTTATATACTTATCTATATATGTATACATTTTCTGATTATAAAAGCAATATGTGCTTCTGGTAAAAAATTAAACAATACCAAAATATATAAAGGAAAAAAAGTCCCCTGAAATCTCATCCTCAGAGTTAATCATTGTTGAGTTTGATATCTATTTTCCCCTATTTAAAATTGCATATGCTAGTGTATATGCATTATACAAAAATGGGCTCATGCTAGTCAATCCGTTCTAAACTTCATTTGTAAAGTTAGCAGCATCTTAAGAACATTTTTCTGAATCAGCATATATAGATCTACATTCCTTGTAAGGGTTGCACATTTTCTATCATGTGATTTCGTTATGCATTATTTATTCATTCTCTTCCTGATGGAAATTTAGATTTGTTACAATCTTTTCACTATATTAATACAATATTTCAAGAAATAGTCACCTATATATTTTTGCCTTCTTCTGAAAATAATTTTATTGGAAAACACCCTAATAGTGAAATTGCCAAATGAAAAAATGTGTACATTTAAAATTTTTGATATCATGCCTTGCTTTTACAATTTCCTTGGGGTTTGGAAACGTTGGTACCTGGAGTGCTCCTACCCAGACAACAGGATGAGCTAGTTATTCTAGTGCTCTTTCATTTAAACAATAAAAAATGGATGCTGAAGGGGCGTTCATGGGATGTTTGTGGGTTGTAACTGAAGAAAGTTCTTTTGTCTGGCACTCATTGTCTCTGACCAAGTGGGCAGTTTTATGGGGTGAATACATACAAAAGAATGAGGAAAGAAGGAGATACCCACTCAGGTATCAAAATAAATAAGCAAGAAAATGAACAAAAGAATAAATATTTGCCATAAGGCAAGTCAGTCAGGTGTAGTGACATGTTCCCATAATGTGTCAATATCAGAGTTAAAAAATGGAAAAAACACTCTCCATTTGTGGGGCAAAATAGTTATGAACTGAGCCACATTCTCCTCAACATCCTTTTCCTATCCTTCACTGACCCCAGCCCAAGACTGTAAAGTTTTATATCTGGAAGGATAAATACTTCTGTGGAATAATTACAAAACCGAACAATAGAGACTTCCTTACTGCAGCGAAGATGGAGTGGGAGAGGAGGAAGGACTGGAATCAGGATGGCTTTGTGGCGCTGGCAGGGATTTTCAGGGTGATTTAGTGTGGATTGATTTGCAGTTTATTCTGGAGCTATTGTTTGTAATGTGCTTTGCCAGCTCATGTACCCTGAGCCTTAATTGTTCTAAATTAAACTATAGGGACCAGACAGCACACATTTCAATCAGAATGACAAAATATTGCACCAAATCCCACAGGGATACATCAGTCCCTGCTAGGATGGGCTTACATTCAAGGGGAGAGGGGAAAAAGCGCTCAGAGAGGCATTAGATTGGAATTGAATAGGTTCTGTTCTATTTGTATACAAGGCAAAACCCAAGTGTGCCACTCCAATTTGTGTGTATGTGTGTTTGAATAATCAGAGACAATACTGTTGTTTGCAATATAGTATTTACCTAAATATTAAAGAACTGTAACCCTGAGTTGAATTGCCCTATATTTTTTCTATTACCATTGATTTTAAAAAATTAATTGAAACGATGCCTGAGTTGGAGAATGTTCTGATTAGCTTGGAAGCCTGGAAAAGCTGCAAGAAGTTCTCTGGGCTTATTAAAATACACAGAAGCTGGCCTGGCTCCGTGGCTCAGCCTGTAATCCCAGCACTTTGGTAGGCCGAGGCAAGTGGATTGCCTGAGCCCATGGGTTCAAGGCCAGCTGGAGCAACTTGGCGAGACTCCTCTCTACAATAAATTGAAAATTAGCTGGGTGTGATAGCACGCACCTGTAGTTCCAACAACTTGGAAGGCTGAGGTGGAAGGATCGCTGGAGCCAAGCAGGTCGTCACTGGGGTGGCCGTGAGCATGCCACTCCACTCCAGCCTGGGCAATGGAGTGATACTCTAACACAAAAAAAAAAAAAAAAAAAAAAAAAAAATCACACAGAAGCTCAGGTTTTTCTGGCAAAAGACTGCTCATTTTTCTTTTATTATTCCTTGTCAGGATGTGTTGTTTTAAGTCAATGGGAGCCTGGGAAATGACCCGAAGTCTGAACAAGGAGTTTAGGAAGAGGCATTCCTTATTTACTGAAAAAGGGTGATATAGTTTTTCACCTCATCTTCTCAAAATGTGAAAACAATCATAACTCTTTATAAATCACATTCTACCTCATTTTTTTACATTTAAAAATATAAAAAATAAAGGTAATGCAGCACACATACAGAGGCATTCAAATAATACCAAAAGGTATAAATGAATAGTAAAAGCTAATTATACTCCCCTCACATTATGCAAACCCAATGATAACCACTATTAATTCTCTTGTGTCTTCTTCCAGCATGAATACATTTTTATATAAATGGCATGATACTTCTGCATGCAGTTTGGTTCATTGCTTTTAAAAAATTTAACAGCATTTTTTTCCAACTTAACAAGCTGCTTTTCAGGAGTAACTCTAATCTATTCTTTCTTTTTTTTCCACTAAAAAATTTATTTCACTGGCTTCAATGGGTACAAATGAATTTTGATTACATGGATGCATTGTATAGTGTCAAACAACTCTGGGCTTTAAGTGTCCCCTCCACCCCCACACTTGTGCACATTGTACCCAAAAAGTGATTTTTCATCTCTATCCCCCTTCCAACCTCCTTCTTCAGAGTCTTCAGTGTTTATTATGCTGTTCTATACACATTTGCAGTTCCTTAGTTTAGCTTCCACTTATAAATGAGAACATGTGGCATTTAGTTTACCATTCCTGCATTACTTCACTTAGGATGATGGTTTCTAATTCCATCCAAGTTACTGCAAAAGACGTTATTTCATTCTTTTTCATGGCTAAATAGTATTCCATCACATGTGTATACCCCATTTTCATTATCCACTGATCAGTTAATTGGAATTTAGGTTGATTACACATCTTTGCAACTGTGGCTTGTGCTGAACATATCAGTGCAGGTGTCTTTTTCTGTATAATGACCTCTGCTCCTCTGGGTAGATACCAAGTAGTGGGATTGCTAGAGCAAATGGTAGATCTACTTTTAGTTCTCTTAAAAGTCTTTTAATTTATTAATTCTTTTAATAAGAAATCTCCATATCCACTTCTATAGAGGTTGTACTAACTTACATTCCCACCAACAGTGTATAGGCGTTCCCTTTTCAGCACACCCGTGCCAACATCTAATGTTTTTTGATTTTTAAATAATGGCCATTCCAACTGATATAAAGTGGTATCTCACTGTGGTTTTAATTTGAATTTCCCTAATGATTAGTGATGTTGTGCACTTTTTCATAGGCTTGTTAGGCATTTGTATACTCTCTTTTGAGAGATGTCTGTTCATGCCATTTGCCCACTTTTTAAGGGGTCATTTGCATTTTTCTTGCTGATTTGTTTGATTTCTTTATGGATTCTGGATATTAGTTCTTTGTCAGATGTATAGTTTGCAAATATCTTCTCCCATTCTGTAGATTACCTGTTTACTTTGTTGATTTTTTATTTTGCTGTGCAGAAGCGTTTCAGTTTCATTAAGTCCCATTTGTTTATTTTTGTTTTTGTTGCATTTGCTTTTGGGATCTTACCCATAAGTTATTTGCCTAGGCCAATGTCCGGAAGAGTTTCCTAGGTTTTCTTTGGGACTTTTATCATTTCAGGTCTTACCTTTAAGTCTTTAATCCATCTTGAGTTAGTTTTTGTATATGGGGATTGCTTCATTTTTCTGCATGTAGCTATCCAATTTTCTCAGAGCCATTTGTTGAATAGGAAGTCCTTTTCTCAATGTATGTTTTTGTCTGCTTTGTTGAAATCAATTTGTTGTAGGTATTTGGGTTTACTTATGGATTCTCTATTCTGTTCCCTTGGTCCACGTGTCTATTCTTGTACCAGTACCATGCTGTTTTGGTTATGATAGCCTTGTAGTACAGTTTGAAGTCAGGTAATGTGATGCTTCCTGCTTTTTTCTTTTTTCTTAGGATTACTTTGTCTATTCTGGCTCTTTTTTGGTTTCATATGAATTTTAGAGTTATTTTCTTTCTAGTTCTGTGAAAAATGATGGTGGTAATTTGATAGGGATTACATTGAATCTGTAGGCTATTTTGGGTAGTATGGTCATTTTAACAATGTTGATTTTTCCAATCCATGCGCATGGGATGTTTTTCCATTTGTTTGTGTCCTCTACAATTTCTTTCATTAGTGTTTCATAGTTCTTCTTGTAGAGATCTTTCACCTTCTTGGCTAAATATATTCCTAGGCAGTTATTGTCAATAGAATTGAGTTCGTGACTTGATTCTCAGCTTGGTTACTAACGGTGTATAACAGTGCCACTGATTTGTATGTATTGATTTTATATCCTGAGACTTTACTGAATTTCTTTATCAAGTCCAGGAGTCTTTTGGAGGAATCTTTAGGATTTTTTAGGCATAAGATTATATTGCCAGCATACAGAGATAATTTGATTTCTTTTTTCCCAGTTTGGATACACTTTATTTCATTCTGTTGCCTGATTGCTCTGGCTAGAACTTCCACTACTATGTTGAATAGGAAGGAATAAGGGCATCCTTGCCTTATTCCACTTCTGAGGAGGAACACATTTCACTTTTCCACATTCTGGATGACATTGGCTATGGATTTGTCATGTATAGCTTTCCTTTTTTCGAGGAGTGTTTCCTCTATGCCTATTTTGCTGAGGGTTTTTAATCATGAAGGGATGCTGGATTTTATCAAATGCTTTTTCTGCATCTATTGAAATGATCATATGATTTTTGTTTTTAATTCTGTTTATGTAGAGGATCACATTTATTTAACTGCTTATCTGAACAATCTTTGCATCCCTAGGATAAAATCCACTTGATTGTGGTGGAATATATATTTTTTAGTGTGCAGTTGAATTCAGTTTGGTAGTATTTTGTTGAGGATTTTGCATCTGTTCATCAGGGATACTTGTCTGTAGTTTTCTTTTTTTATTGTGTCTTTTCCTGGCTTTGGTATTAGGGTAATATTAACTTTGTAGAGTAAGTTATGGAAAATTCCCTGCTTTTTAATTTCATGAAATAGTTTCAGTAAAACTGGTACCAGTTCTTTTTTGAATATATGTTAGAATTTGGTGGTGAGTCCATCAGGTCTTGAACTTTTTTTTAAATTGGGAGACTTTTAATTACTGATTCAATTTTGATACTTGTTATTGTCTATTCAGAGTTTCTATTTTTTCCTGATTTAAGGTTTAGGGGTTGTATGTTTCCAATAAGTTACCCATTTCCTCTAGATTGTTTCATAGAGATGTGTTCATAATAATCTTGGATAATCTTTTGTATTTCTGTGTTATCTGTTGTAATGTCTCCATTTTCATTTCTGGTTGAGCTAATTTGAATCTTCTCTCTCCATTTCTTAATTACTCTAGCTTGCAGTCAATCAATTTTGTTTATCTTTTCAAAGAACCAACTGTTTGTTTCATTGATCTTTTGTATTGATTTTTGGGTTTCAATTTCATTCAGTTCTGCTCTGCTCTTTGTTATTTCTTTCCTTCTGCTAGCTTTGAATGGTTTGATTTGTTTGTGTTTTTCTGTTCCTTGAGATGTTCATTAGGTTGTCAAATGTGATCTTTCAGTCTTTTTAATATAGTCCTTAAGCACTATAAATGTCCCTCTGAGTACAGCTTTGGCTGTGTTCTATAGGTTTTGATAACATGTTTCATTGTTATTCGTTTCAAGGAATTTTAAGATTTCCATCTTGATTTCATTATTGACCCAAAGATATTCAGGAGTGAATTGTTTAATGTAGTTATAATGCAGATTGTTTTATGTAGTTGTCTGGTTTTGAGAGTTCTTGGAGTTGATTTCTTGTTTTATTCCATTATGGTCTTAGAAGGTACTTGATATAATTTCATTTTTTTTGAATTTGTTGAGACTTAATTTGTGGCCTATCATATGGTCTATCTTGGAGAATGTTCCATGTGCTGATAAAATGCATATTCTGTAGTTTTGTGGCAGAATGTTCTGTAGATATGTTAGATCAATTTGCTATAGGATCCAGTTTAATTCCAATGTTTCTTTGTTGACTTTTTTGCCTAGATCATTTGTCTATTGCTATCAGTGGAGTGTTGAGGTCTTCTGCTATTATTGTATTGCTGTCTATCTCTTTTCTTAGGTCTAGTAGAATTTGTTTTATAAAGCTTGGAGCTCTGGTGTTGGATGCATATGTATTTAAATTGTTATATCTTCTTGTTGGAGTGATCCCTTTATCATTATATAATAACCTTGTTTGTCTTTTTCCAGTGTTGTTAATTTAAAGTCTGTTTTATCTAATATGAGAAGGGCTCCTCCTGCTCATTTTTGGTTCTCATTTTCATGGCATATTTTTTTCTACTCCTTTACCTTGGGTCTAGGGGAGTCTTTGTATGTTAAGTAGGTTTCTTGAAGGCAGCAGACATTTGTGGTGGTGGTGTTTTTAAAATCTATTCTGCCAATCCATATCTTTTAAGTAGTGCATTGAGACCATTTACATTCAGGGTTACTATACAAGGTAGTGTTCCTTTCATCATGTTGATTGTTACCTGGTTTCATTGCTATTCTTTTCTTTTCTCTCTCTCTCTCTCTCTCTCTCATGTTGGTGTTCTATAAGCCATGTTTTATAATTTCCAGTATTTTTCTTTTTTTATATTTTATTTCTCAACTTGATCTTATTTATTTATTTATTTTAAAGGTGTGGGGTACAATTCAGGGTTAGGTATACAAATGTTCATTATGCATGCACCCTTGTTGATGAGGTGTGCCTTCCCCCACCCCACCAGCAGATTCCCACTACTGCCAATTCTGTCCCCACCCTCCCCTGGCAGTTTCCCAGTACTGTCAATTCTTTTCTTATAGTATTACAATAACTGTTCAAGGTCCACTTATAAGTTAGAATATGTGGTACTCAGTTCTTTGTTTCTGTGATAGGTAACTCAGTATTATATTTTCTAAGTCCATCCAGGTTGCTGTGAAGTTCATATTTTTCTCCTTCATTATGGCTGCGTTATATTCCATCATGTATATGTACCACATTTTTTAAATCCGATTCTCTTTTGTTGGGCAGTACGATTGGTTTCATGTTTTCACTATTGTGAACAATGCTTCAGTAAACATACATGTACAGGTGTCTTTTTCATAGAGTGATTTGAGTTCCTCCGGGTATATTCCCAGTAGGGGGATTGTGGGGTCATATGGAAGGTTGATTTTTAGATATTTTAGGAATTGCCAAACTGTTTTCCACAGAGGTTGTATTAGTTTACATACTCAAAGTGTTCCTTTTTTGCTGCATCCTCTCCAGCATCTGTTGTTTTTTAAGTTATTGATGATGGCCATCATGACTGGAATTTGGTGTTATCTCAGTGTGGTTTTAATTTGCATTTCTTTGATGAGTAGTGAGGCTGAGCATTTTTTCATGTATCTGTTGGCTGCTCATATGTCTTCTGTAGAGAAGTGTCTATTCATATTTTTTGCCCACTTTGTAATGGGTTTTATTTT
>CAUYQG010228430.1:0-21682 GCA_963574415.1 Tarsius wallacei | reverse complement strand
GAGTTGGGAGATTTTTGAAATTACATTTTGCTGCAGACCAAGCTGACAGCCTACCCTATTCCCTCAGCCAAACAAAAGAAAATCCCATCAGATGCAAAAATAGGACAACCCAACCTTTCAGCTGAAAGGCTCAACCCCACCCTCTCCCCAGCTTGTTTTATAAATAAGTTAATCTAATCGGCCCATCCTGACCTTCATGACAGTTCCCATCACCATGGTGGCAGTCATGTGGCTAACCCATCCATCTGCCTGCTGTCAGTACCTGCGCTTACTTGCCCATTGGGGACGATGTGGACGAAACCACCACCCAATCACCTTAATGACCTACCCGGATCAAAGGGAATGTTTAAAAGGCACTCGCCTTCAAACAGCAGCTGCCATTAATTTGTTAAACTGTGGTGTCTCTACGTGGCTCTTTGAGCTATGGCCAACATATTTTCTTAGCTTTGGTCCCCTCCCCTACTTTGGGGAGATGGATCTCCTCTCTCTAATTTACTTTCAAAATAAACTTTGCTTGGAAACTTTGCTGGCCTCTCTAAAATTCATTTTAGAAACGAGCCAAAAAATCCACAGGTTTTGTGCTGGTCTCCACTGGCATCAGTCCCAGCTACCAGGGTAGATGGAGGCAGAAGGATTGCCTGAGCCCAGGTGCTATGATGGTGCTACTGCACTCCAGCCTAGGTGACAGAATAAAACTCTGATCAAAAAACCAAAAAAGGTCTTAATACGCCTGCCCAACCTTGGGGCATCTCTACCTCTCAACCTTAGAATTGCCGCTTTGATCTCTTCTTGAAGTTCTCATAGTTGTCTTTCCCTCAGTTCTTCCATGTCACATAATAGATCCCTACAAACACTGGTATTTCAAGCACCCAGTACAGTGCTTGCACAAAGTAGGGGTCCAATTGCTATTTGTTTAATGAATAAGTGTTGATATTACAGTCCCCAGTGCCCCCTCCAAAAGTATACACATTTTAAGTATGACGCTCACGCAAAGGATGCTATTAATCAAATGAATGCTAGTGTCATCATGCGACAGGCAGGACAGTCAAAGAAAATGGCAGAAGCACACTTGAGCAAATGTCATACTACACATTTCTATACCATGTTAAAGTTTGTGTGCATATTATTATATGCAAGGTGGCAAAGAGATAGGCACTCAGTAGCTCCTCTCCCAGACAAGCCTGTCATGAGTCAAACACCAGGAAGGACTCCCCCATAAACCGGAATTATCTTTTGGAGGGCGGGCCCCCTGTAGTCAGGCTTCTCACACTAGGTAAAAGTTCTGGGAACTTTGTGAGAAGCTGCATTCCACTTCAATGAATGTGTGTGTGCGTGTGTGTGTATATATATATATTTTTTTTTAATTAATTTTTTATTTTTTTTGACAAACCCTTGTGTCGAGGACTGACTTTCAATAGATTGCAGCGAGGGAGCTGCTCTGATACATACAAAAGCCTAACCCAGAAGCAGGTCATCTGTGAATGGTTTAGCATCAGGTTCCCGACGAGCATGCAGTGCGTGATGGGCAGGGGGCAGCCGCCTTTCCGCCCCGCCCCGAGTCTCCAGATGAGCTCTGCACTGGACCCCGACCAATGCTGGGCAAAGGGTGCCCTGCCACCAACGAGGCATCCCGCTGGCAGGGAAGGCGGGGGACCGGCTACCTGAGGCCAAGCGAGGTTCAGCGGCGCTGCCATATTGTTCTGCCTGGATGGGATTCTGACTTAGGGGTGTTCAGTCATAATCCCACACGGTGAATGTATTTTTTTGTTGTTGTTGAGTCCCACTCTGTCACCCAGGCTGGAGTGCAGCGGCCCGCTCACGGTCTCTGTAGCCTCGACCTGCTGGCCTCAGTCTTCCAAATAGCTGGAACCAACTACTTTCATTTTATACCTGAAGATTTTGTCTTCAGCAAATATTAACTAAGAATGCCACACACTGTAGTGGAGCCAAAAGTGAATTAGCCAGTTAAGCTTGTAATCAAGTAGAAAAGAAGACACGCGTGCAGATTGCTAGACTAGAGGGCAGTGTATGATACAAACATAGTGCTCTAAGAGATCAGAGGGGTGAGAGATAACCTTGAGATTGTTATTTTGGAAATACTGCTTAAAGAATGTGACATCTAAACTGGGACTGTAATTATATCCTTGTTTTAAATGTATTAAATTTTCATTCTATTTAAACATTAAGCTTTTAGGCACATAAAACAAATATCAATTATTCTGTTCATTTCACTGCAAATTATTTGAGGATGTATAGTCATACTTCAAGACCAAAATGCATATATTATTATAGATAAATTAGAAAAATCTTTTGGATATTTTAAAGGGGAATGATTCCATTAGTATTATTTAGCTTATACTAAATATTGTATTTCCTAATCAGAAGAGAGTTGCAATATCCAATGCAATATCCAATATCCAATATCCAGAGAGTATTTATTGATTCCAGATTATTTTTTTGTTAGGGACAGTCTTACTACCTTCCTTAGGCTGGACTAAAACTCCTGGGCTCAAGTGATCTCCCACTTCAGCCCAAGTAGCTGGGACTACAAGTCCATGCCACATCTCTGGGCTTCTCAGATCCTTTTGATAAAAGACAGTTTAAAAGTCAGTTCTTCAATTCCAGCAGCTCTCATGTATCTTTCCAAATCCTAATCTTAGAATTATTTACCACTTACATAAGAAATTTTTTCGGTTGAAAATGTGTATTCCTAAAAAGATGGGTTAATAGCTTTATCATATTATAAATGTATGCCAAATTAAAAACTAAAACACAGAGTCCCCAGAGAAAATGAACACATATTGAATAACAATTGACATTCAATGATTGCATTTATAGCAACTACGATTTATCACTAACTTGATTTTTTAAAAAAACATTATTGTGGTTTCTGGTTTAAGAATCAGCTACACTAATATGAGCCAAGATTTTTTGTTTTTTTGTTTTAAAGAATACTCATTTTGTCTTACTCTAGCCCCTGTAGGGGATTTTCTTACTGTGGAACATAGAGGGGTGTGTGAATGACACCCTAGGTGATGATACACTAGGATACTTCTTTCAGGGCCTGTGTTCTGGGTGTTGAAGTTATTCTGTGATCAGATGAGCTTAAACTGATCTCTGTTTCTTCCTGGACTATTGAAGCAATAATAATTAACAGTAGCTAACATGGAGTGCATTTATTATATACCAGGTATATTGTTATAAACTCTTGACAGTCAACCCTATGAAAGGGACTATAATAATCTCTAATTTAGAGAAGAGAAAACGGACGCACATAGAGCAGAAGTGAGGTCATAAAACTAGTAAGTGGTAGAACTTTCTAGATTTGGGCCCAGACAGTCCAGCACCAGAATCCATGCTGTATTGTAACTAGCTATTGCTTATACTGACTTTTTTTTTTTTTTTTTTTGAGTTGGTGTCTCACTCTGTTGCCCAGACTGGAGTGCAGTGGCTGCTCCCGGCCACCGCAGCCTCGACCTGCTGGGCTCCGGCGATCCTTCCGCCTCAGCCTTCCAAGTAGCTGGAACTACAGGTGCGCGCTACCATACCCGGCTAATTTTTTTGATTTATTGTAGAGATGAGGTCTCGTCAAGTTGCCCAGGCGGGTCTCGAACCCGCGGGCTCAGACAAGGCACTTACCTCAGCCTCCTAAGGCACGGGATTACAGGCTGAGCCACCGAGTCCGGTTTTATACTGACTTTCAACTGTTCCCTTAATCCCAATTTAGTCTCTGTGGTGCATTGGATCCTGCGTTGTTAGATATACCTTCCTGGAGTACAATTTCTATCGCTCTACACCCTGGTTCAAAAAACTTTCAATTACTCTCAGTTACTATAAAGATAAAGTTTACAGCAGACATGGTCCTCCAGCCATACTGTTCATTATTCTCCTGCTGGAGCCTTCAGTACTAACTCAAGGGCTCTACTGCACTTCATTCTTCAAACATTGCTCTGCAGTTTCCTTGCTTGTTACTTTGCTCATCTTTTCAGAGTTCACATAATTACCTATATTAGAAATGTATAAATCATCACAGACATCTTTTTTATTAAGATATTCTCACACAGACCCAGCCATAAGGGGACCTGTATGAGGCTGTTGGAAAGTTATTTTTGCCCTGACCTGGGCTATACAACCTTTCCTGTGCCGTCTTTTATCTTTTCCTTGAGATGTCTGTCCTTTCCTTGATCTGGAGCTGTGGTGTTATCTTTGTGTTTTTGAGTTGGAGTCTCACTCTGTTGCCCAGGCTGGAGTGCAGTGGCAGGCTCACGGCCACCACACCTCGACCTGCTGGGCTCAGGAGATCCTTCCGCCTCAGTCTTCCAAGTAGCTGGAACTACAGGCACGTGCCACCACGCCTGGCTAATTTTTTGATTTATTGTAGAGATGAGGTCTCACCAAGTTGCCCAGGTTGGTCTTGAACCCATGGGCTCGGGCAATCCTCTCACCTTGGCCCCCCAAAGTGCTGGAATTATAAGTGTGAGCCACCGTGCCCGGCCTGTTTTTTTTTTTTTTTTTAAATTAAGTCTTTGATTGAGTCCTTTGATGTATATTAAATAAATATGCTTAAAAAAAAGAAAGTTGTTTTTGGTAGAAGGAAGTCACCAACAGCCTGGATGTCCATCCCTGGCAGGTCAGTAAGATGTCACAGTTGAACAGCATGGAACTTAGGAGCAGAGAGTGACCTTAGATTCTGGCTTGTCCTGGCTTGCCCTGTTTAGCCTGTTTTTTTTTTCCCCCAGTGTAATTATCAAAGCACTTCCTTTTACTCTTGTGATTCAGATGACAAGTTTTATAGTCATCTTAACTACACAGTAATTGGAAGCAGTGGATTATATGTTCATATAGCAACTTGAGTGAGTCTTAAGAACAGTGTGCTAAGGGAAAAAAGTAAAAAATACAATGTAATAAGTAATAAAATACCATTTGCATAAATTAAAAATACATGCACAACAATATAATCATACACATTTTGTAAGAACATAATCAAACAAAATAATATGCATTAAACACCCAAAAAACTACTGCTTGTGAAAGGATGAAGAATGGGATGAGGATTGGAGACTAGAAGAAATAGGAGAGAAACATACCACAAACCAATGATAATGTGCCAGGAACCAAGGAGAATGAATTAACTGTATCTGAAGTTCAATGAAAAAGCAAATAAGCAAACAAGCAAACAAAAAAATGACCATATCAATTCCTAACTTAAAATCCTTCAAAAGCTTCCCAGCATCTATAGGATCAAGTTCACATGCCTTGTGGTCTGACTCCCGCATGGAAAACAGACTTCCTTTTGTGCATAATTGTGCCTGATTTGTGTTGTTCAGAATGACTTATTCCTGTCATATGCACAGCCAAGTTCAGACTCAGACTCCAAAGGTTGTGGTTTCCAAGATAGGGACTAGATTATATGATAATCTTCTTTCTTGGCAGAAGGTGAGGGGTGGGAGGGCAGGGAAAATATATTCAATCCAGGTGAATATGCTTCTGTACTTGGTGTCAGCATTTGAGAGCAGAGGCCTTTAACAGTGTCTTTTGAGTTTCTTAGTTATCAGCACAAGTCTTTAATTTTTAAATTTAAAAGTGATTAATATATAAGATGAAATATTTAATACATAGCTTTTGTGAAATTAAGATAATAGCCAGGCGCGGTGGCTTGTGCCTGTAACCCCAGCACTTTGGGAGGCCGATGTGAGAGGATTACCAGAGCCCAAGGGTTTGAGACCAACCTGGGCATCATGGCGAGACCTAATCTCGACAATAAAAATAAAAAAATTTGCCGGGTATGGTGGCATGTGCCTGTAGTTCCAGCTACTTGGAAGGCTGAGGTGGAAGGATTGCCTGAGCCCAGCAGGTCAAGCCTGCGGTGGTCGTGAACGTGCCACTGCATTCCAGCCTGGGTGACAGAGTGAGACTCTGACTCAAAAAAAAAAAGATAATAGTTAACGCATATTACTTTTTATGGCAGCATTACAGGCTAGATTGAGATGACTGAAGCTGTTAAAAGAAGTAACATTTTTATGCTCAGAAAGGTAGTAATAGTAAAATATAATTTGATCTGAAAATAATAATGATAAAATGTATTCTTGGCGTTAATAGCTACCAATTTATTTGGGTAATTTAATATAATCACAGGAACTTGCTGGACTATTTTTGAGTGCAAAAAAGAAAGAAGGATTATTTTTAGTTACAAGAAAGAAAATGGAAGAGATGAAGTATAATTGCCATCTGCTTTCATCTCATCTGGTTTCATCTGTCAGAATCACTTACTCTGAGAGCAATATGTTACAGATTCTTTTTGCAAATAAGGTCTGTATCTATTTTTAGTCACAAAAATTCTAAAAGTGATTTGGAAGTAAAATACAGAACTTCTGCTGAAATATGCAATAAATATTTGAACCTTTAAAGCTTTTAGTTAAAAAGGACTTGGTTTGGTAGACTTAATTACAAAATGAAGAATTTAACACAATTGTGATGCTGCTTTCCCTTCCAAACTCTAATTCAACTAAAAACGATGTGATCATTTTCTAAACATAATTTTAATCCCCTTTTATTTTTTAATGAGGAAACTTGTAGACACAACGATTCATATGTTAACTCTTGATCCAATGATACCTATAGCTTTGATGGTGGAGGACTTTAGAAACACAGCTTGTGTACAGTTTTTTTCCTGAGTCATCTCTCATTCTCCATAGAATAAAGTCCATGGCTCTAAGCCTCATACTCAGGGACTACCTTTATATGGCCCCAACTTATTTTTCCAGTAGGTTCCTACCACTTCACGAATTCTACATTCCAGATACACTACTCATTGTTCTTTTTCTTTCTGCAACTTTTCTCTTGGCCTTTGCTTAGGCTGCACATCTCAACTTTACATGGCCTTCAAGGTCCACATAAAATCATACATTCTTCATGCTCCTTCTCTGATATGCTTTGTTTCCATTAACATCTTCATTTTTTCCTGTATTAGGGATTTCTAAACTTTTTTCTTTCTTTCTTTTTTTTTTTTGAGTCGAGATCTCACTCTGTCTCTCAGACTGGAGTACAGTGGCACAATCACAGCCCACTGTAGCCTCCCAGGCTTAAGCAGTCCTCCCACCTCAGCCTCCCAATAGCTGGGACTACAGGAATTTACCACCATGCCCAGCTAATTTTTTATTTTTATAGAGAGGAGGTCCCACTATACTACCTGGGCAGGTCTTGAACTTTTTGGCTCAAGCAATCCTCCTGCCTCAGCCTCCCAAAATGCTGAGATTACAGACATGAGCCACGCACATGGCCTATACTTGTCTTTTCTGTCAGATAATCACCATTCATCTTTGTAAACCTTGTAATATCTAATACAGTTACTTATACGTAGTAAATACCGATATGTAGCTGTTCAAAAATGAGTTACACTGAGTTTTGTTAAATTTCAATAAGATATTAGAAGTTATTGAAAACAATCTAAGAATTTAATAAGCTATTTGCAATGTGACCTTAATCTATGTCTATTTTGGTTATTAGGAGATAAATTAGACTTTATGCCAAGAGTAAAGGGGAACAACTGGAGGGTTTTACATAGGGAAAGATTGGAGAATTGACAGAAAGAAGTTAGTGCAAGATTGTTACGGTCATCTAGGTGATTAATTTTTGTGTCTAAACTAGGGTGCTGGGAATAAGGATATGAAAAGTAGACATATTAAGAGCTAATTAGGAAATAGTATTATAGATTTAGTGTCTGATTAAGTAAGAGGGTGAGGAGTTACAGTGTCTCTCGGGTTTTCTTGGAAAAGTCAATGGATGATGTTCCTTCCACTAAGATTGAAAACTCAGGAGAAAAGGGCTTAGCAGAGGGCAGGAAATGGGAAGTTAAGTTTTGGATACGTTGCATTTGAGGTATCCATCTCATGTCTTCAGATGTCTTCTAGACAGTTGGATTTAGGGGTTTGGAGCTTGGAAGAAAATAATCTGAACTAGAAGGAGGTTTTGGGGTCTTTCAAAATCAGTTGAAACATGGGACTACATTTGATATTTAACTAAAAGCAAACAAAATCAGACTCTGGATTGTTTTGACCTAAGTAGCTAGCACACATGAAGGAATGGACCAAAAGAGCTACAGGACCTGCTGCTCCTGCAGTTTATAGGATTGTCTCCAGGTGTCAAAAGGCTTGGGTTAAAAATTGAGCAATTAAATATGTAATTAAAGCCTCCATGTGCACCTGACTCACATTTTTATTACATCTCAAAGTTGTAATAGCAGTCTAGGCTTCTTCCATTTGTTATTATCAATAACATTGAATATTTGGCCAGGAGTAGTGACTCATGCCTGTAATCCCAGCACTTTGGGAGGCTGAGGCAGGAGGATTGCTTGAGCCCAGGAGTTTGAGACCAGCCTGGGCAATATAACAAGGTCTCGTCTCTACAAAAAGTAAAAAAAAAAAAAAAAAAAAAATTAGCCTGGTGGCATGCACCTATAGTCCCAGCTACTTAGCTGAGGTGGAAGGATCACCCGAGCCTGGGAGGTCGAGGCTGTAGTGAGCTGTTATTGTGCCACTGCACTCCAACCTGGGCGACAGAGTAAGACCCTGACTCAAAAAAAAAAAAAAAAAAGAATATTTGGTAAATACTATTTGTAGGGACTGTACTAGGTACTTTAAGCCCATTATCTTATTTAATTCTCACAATGTGCCATTATTATCCTTTTTTTACAAGTGAGGCTCAGAAATGTAAAGTAATTTGCCCAAGATTATATAACTAGTGGTGAGCCCAAGTCAGTGTCACACTGAGGTTGGTTTACTAAATTATCGTATTCTATTGTTTCCTAGTCTATATTTTATCACCAGTGAAGTACTTGATACGTAGCTGTTCAAAAATGAGTTAAACTGAGCTCTGTTAAATTTTAATAAGATATGGTCTCAGAGCCATATACACTCAGGACATGGTATCAGTTTTAACCAATAGAACGGCATCAAAATAGGTAAATTAGGGCATCAGTCCTATTGCATTTCTCCTGTTTTGTTTTGGGGCCTGAGAACTCATGAATGTCATAGGTATGTTCAGAGTACAGGCAAATAATCATAAGACATCGTAAGAGAGTGTTATCCAGAGATTGGTCCGTTGTAACTTAATTAATTAATTTTGGAAATATTTCATCTTTTGTTTTCTTTGATTCTGTGATATTGATAAAAATTGTTTAGTCAGCTGGGTGCAGTGGCTCATGGCTATAATCAATCCCAGCACTTTGGGAGGCCGAGGTGAGAGGATTGTCTGAGCCCACGGGTTCGAGACCAACCTGGTCATCTTGGTGAGACCTCATCTCTACAATAAATCAAAAAATTAGCTGGGCATGGCGGTGCGTGCCTATAGTTCCAACTACTTGGAAGGCTGAGGCGGAAGGATCACCGGAGCCCAGCAGGTCAAGGCTGCGGTGGCCGTGAGCATGCCACTGCGCTCCAGCCTTGGTGTCAGAGTGAGACTCTAAATTTAAAAAAAGATTGTTTAGTCATTGTAATTTACTTCCTTTTAATTTTTTTTTTTTTTTTGAGAAAGCAGGTTTTATTGAGAGGACAGAAAAGCTCCCACAGTGGGAGGGGACCCGAAGGAGTTGCCCTTAATCTGTTTTTGTCTTCACTGATGGCCATATCAGAGCTCACTCCCTACTGTGTTTATTAACCAGGATCATGAATGTTGTATTATACAATATTTAAAGTAATGGTAAATATATCATTTAAGTGTTTTAGATATGCATAAATTACTAATAATACCCTGATATTATATTTGAAAAGTTGTTTCATGTTGCTAAGGAACTGAATTGAGTGAAAATGTTAAATAACCGAGTATATATTGGCATTATCTATACCGAATCCCTATTCCACAACCAAATCATATAAATACCAAATTTATATCCATGTAAAATGTTTTAATTTTGCACAGCATACAATAACATATGAGGTACTGAAGGGTATGTGTGTTGAAAAATATGTAGTGTATGTTCTTTGGACTCATACTGACATATTGAACTTTCATTTCCTCAAATGGTTATGTTATTTCTCAACTCCAAATTGTCAAAAACGTTATATTTTCTACCTAGACCACATTTATCCCCTCCCCGCCTTTTTTGGCCTAACTTCTACTTAGCTTTCAGTCTCAGTCTAGACATCACTTCCCCTGGGGAGCTTTACTTGACCTGGCCTATCTCTCCCACCCAGCATCTGTGCTCCTATGGTACACTGTACTTCATCATCTTAGAAATATACATTATTATTTCCCACTAGACTGTATACCTATCTGATCCAAGGTAAGAACTATTTTGTTCACTTGCATCCCTGCCATGTGGAATAACTGCAGATATATATTTGTTGTCAGCCAGGCATGTTGACTCATGCCTATAATCCCAGCATTTTGGGAGGTCAAGGCAGAAGGATTGCTTGAGACCAGGAGTTCAAGACCAGTTTAGGCAATTCAGTGAGACATCATCTCTACAAAAAATTAAAAATTTGCTGGACATGGTGGTAGGTGCCTGTAGTCCCAGGTACAGACTGAGGCAGGAGGATTGCTTGAGCCCAGGAAGTCAAGGCTGCAGTGAGCCATGATTATGCCACTGCACTCCATCCTGGGTGACAAAGTGAGTCAGTCTCTTTCCGTATCTATATCTATATCTGTGTATATCATCTATATCTAATGATGTAAACACTGAATAGAAGGGTTAGAACAAGAAAAGTTTTATTTTCTCACCTATTTTCCCAGCTAAATCTTTAGAGTTCTTTTGGTGTGCTTTCATATCCTTTTTAGGGGGGGTGCCAGTTGATATTGCTCTTTATGACCCCCTTTCTCCAACTGGAAAACATTAATTTAATATAGGAGATAAATTATACTCATATTAAGAAAAGTGATACAAATAAATATATATGCATTCCCTGGCTCACGGCCTCTTCCTTCAACTTCAAAGCCAGCAGAGCAGGATTTTTGCATCTTTCACTGATTCTCTTGTTTCCCTCTTTTGCTTGTAAGGAGTCTTGTGATTATATTAGACCCACCTGGATAATATCCCCACCTAAAGGTCAATTGATTAGCAACCTTAATTCCATCTGCAGCCAGAATTAGCTTGCTATGTAATGTAACATATCCGAAGGTTCTGAGAATTACGACAAGAACATCTTTTATGGATCATTACTCTACCCACAGTAATAGTTTAGCATTTATGTCAGTCTGCAGGAAGATGCTGTCTTTTCTGAATATAAAAGAATAATAATAGATACCAGAATAATTGAGTGTATAATGTTGTAGCCATGTTCTAGCATGTTCTATGCTTTATACTTACTAATTTAATTCTTCCTAATCTTGCGAAGTATGTACTACTGTCATGCCCATATTACAGATGAAACCAAGAAAAAGAGATTTTATAACTTGCTAGAGTCCCATTTGAACTCAGGCGATCTGACTCCAGGGCCCTTACTCTTTGTTCAGTAGGAAGACGAAGTAAAAGTATCTCTGAAGACAATTGCATCTGATATTTTAAAAATAATTGACCATGGATGTACCTTTTTATTAATAGAGAAATGGACTTAGTATGGCACTTACATCTGATGTAAACACTGAACTGAAGCGTTAGAACAAGAAAAGTTTTATTTTCTCACCTTTTTTCCCAACTAAATCTTTAGAGTTCCCTTTTGGTGTCTTTCCTACCCTTTCCTGGGGGGGTGCCAGTTGATATTGCTCTTTATGACCCCCTTTCTACAACTGGAAAACATTAATTAATTAATTATTTTTGAGTTGGAGTCTCACTCTGTCGCCCAGACTAGAGTGCAGTGGCACGCTCACAGCCATTGCAGCCTCAACCTGCTGGGCTCAGGTGATGCTTCCACCTCAGTCTTCCAAGAAGCTGGAACCACAGATGTGTGCCACCACACCTTACTAATTTTTTGATTTATTGTAGAGAGGAGGTCTTTCCAAGTTGCCCAGGCTGGTCTCAAACCCCTGGACTCAGGCAATCCTCTCGCCTCTGCCTCCCAAAGTGCTGGGATGACAGGCATGAGCCACTATGCCCAGCCAAAAACATTAATTTAATATAGGAGATAAATTATACTTATATTAAGAAAAGCGATAAAAATATAAATGTGCCAACCTGTGTTAAATGGTATATGAGATATAAGGTGAATGTATTAGTAGTGGAGAAACTGGGTAAAGTAGTGAACAGAAAAGAAGGATGTTAAGACTTACTAGAATTAGTTTTAAAGATTTTAGAATTTTTGACAAGCGTTGGCAGGAAGAAAAGAGAAAGAAATTCATGGTAAGGAAAATGATAGAATAAAAAGATTCTGAAACGAATTATATACAGTAAGTCATAAATAGGAAAAGGAAAGCAGATATACGTGACTGGAGCAGACATGTCTCGCAAAAATAGATGAGAAGTTTCCTTAGAGCAGGGAGGGCCTGGACCACTGCAGTCCATGAAATGAAAGAAGCATATTATTGTTGTTTGAGGGGTTTCCAGGGAACCCTATTTTTTATTGTGTCCCCAGAGAGATTATCATGAAATCTAAATATATTTTTTTTCAAATGAACTTTTGGAAGCAGGCCATTTATAAGTTAGGACCTGCCCAGAAGGTAGTGTGATGAGGAGAAAGAGATATCTGCATGTTTGACCAACTGACAAGTAATATCTCGAATAGTAGTTCTATGAAAAGCCACTGCAGGTGCAAGTTTATTTAAAAACAGACCACAACACAGGTGCAATTCTCCTTATAAACATTTTACCACAAATATTACCTTATAGTCTATGTGGAAAGCTGTTGGAAAGAAAAAATTCAGTTTGTTTCTATTAGTTTTTTAATTTTTAGAAAGAATTTTGGGTGAAGTTTCTTCCTCATATTTTAAGTTCTGCTTAAATTTAGTTTTTGCCATCTTGATATCTACATATCAATTTTACATATACTGTGACTGGATAGAGATCAATATTTGAAGACAGTCTGCATGCAAGAACCAAATGTTTAGGGTTTAAAAAGTGTACCAATTAGAAGAAATTTCTCCATTTAGATGTGAAAAAAATTATATTAATGGCTTTTGGTATTGTAAAAGGTAAAATTGACTGGCAGTGAAGAGACTTTGGCTCTACCTTTAGTTTAGAATGACTAAGATTCATTCTGAAATTAAAAATTGATTCTAAATTTGTACAATTCAAATGGAAAAAGAAATTATTAAAAAAGCCTGGTGTCATCTACCGTGGTCTCCCCCTTACTCTGCTGCAGCTCTCAGGCTTTTCTCCCTGCTCTTTGTCCTATGCAGGTCAAACTCTTTCCTATTTTATATCTTTTCCTTTCTTGGAACAGTGTCTGTCTGACTCTGTAGTAGGCAGAATAAATGTCCCCCCAAAAATGTCCATACACTAATCCCCAGAACCTGTGAACATGTTATCCATTACATAGCAAAAGGAATTTTACAGATGTGATTAAGGGGTTGGGCCTTCATATAGAGATATTATTCTGGATTATCCAGATGGGCCCATTGTAATTACATGAGCCCTTAAAAAGAGAGAACTTTCTCTAGCTGGGAGCAGGAGAGACGAGGCAAAAACAGAGGTCAGAGATATATAAAGTATGAGAGCGACTTGAACCACTGTTGCTGGCTTTGAGGATGAAGGGAGCTGCTAGCCAGGGGATGCAGTCAGCCTCTAGATGCTGGGGACAACTCCCATCCCACAGCCAGCAAGGAAATGGGGCCCAGTTAAGAGCCAGGCTGACTGACACCTTGGTTTTCACAATTTGAAACCAGAGCAGAGGAATTAGCCTGGCCTACCCAGCCTTCTGATTTACAGAAATCTGAGATAATTGATATGTGCTGTTTTAAACCACTTCATCTGTGATAGCTTGTTAGGACAGCATAGAAAACTAGCATAGGCTCCTTCTCATTTGTTCTGGTCTCAGCCTAGATGTTACCTTCTCAGAGAGGCTTTTCCCAAGTATGTCTTCTGAAGTAGGATATCCCATCCCTATTCCACATGCTCTCTGTCACATTACTTTATTTCCTTGATAGCAGTTATCACAAACTGGGATTATTTTATTTTGTTTTTTAAATCTGTCTTCCCCACCAGAGTGTAGTTTCTGGGAAGACAGGACCTTCCCAGAAAAGGCCATGGTCATTGCTGTATTTTGGTACCAAGGGCTCAACATCCTAGACACATTCATATTATGTCTGTCAGAAACATTTGTTCAAAATAATTTTTGAATAATAGTAAATGAGATAATCCCAAATGGTGTAATTGAGACATTAGGACAAGCAATGATATATCAATAGGGTGGAATTTTGCACAACTACTTTAAAGGTTAATATGTATTCTAGATCAAGTTTTGTAAATTGGTATATAAAATATGCAAATGACAAAAAATAGCACAAAATAGTAGAGTTGTGTAAAATGCATTTATCTATGCTTTTAAAGATTGGAAGCTAATTTTGGAAATAAAGTTTAGTATTCATAATTCTGAACTTAATATTAAGCACTTGCTTAATCTATAATAATATGAAAAACATGGGACCATTGATTCTTAATCTACAAGATAGATTCAGTGTTAAGATTCTGAAAGGGGAAGGATAGGCATGCATGGTTTGGGGCTGATAACTGGTCTTTTTAAAAAATAATGACTCAGTTGTTTTAAATTTATTCTGAATATACGAGTTGTAAAAATGCATAAATTGTTTGGGGGTGATAATTAGTCTTTTTAAATAATGCTTCAATTGTTTTAAATGTATTCTGAATCTACAAGGTATAAAGAATAATATAGCAAATCTATATACTATTACCCATATTCTACTGCTCAGTTTAAGAAATAAAACACTACAAATACCATTGCAGTTGTACACTCCTTAACATTATTATGCATAGTTTTATACTTTTATTGCTAATGATCCAGATAAATGTCTGCTCCTGTGGATTTGGACAGAGAGTGTCCTACGGGAGTTTAGGGAAGTCCAGAGCAACCCAGCAAGGATCTGGGTGGGAGGCTAGATTATCATTCAGATCCAGGGCTTCAGTTCTGTCATAGTACAACTCTTTTTATCCTTTATTAGTAATTTTATGCATGGCTGATTTATGAAACCCTGGGGTGTTTTTTGGGACTTTCAGTTTGTTTAATATTAAATAAATAATAATTATATATTGATTATATATACACACATGGATATATATATATACACTTTTGAATGCTTTGTCTTGATTCACTTCTCTTAGAGATTGCTTTTGCTTTGGCTTCTCTTGGCAGAAAATCTTTCCCCAGTAGACTGTCCCCCAGTTTTTTTCTCTGGGTTGACTCAGAAGTTACTTTTACAGTGTCTAGTGTCTCACGCATAAGAAACTAGAGATATAGTATATATGGAGAAGATACAAAGGCTGATATTCCTTTAGCATCTATTAAAAGCTATGTTTTGGGGAGAGAAATCTCTTGTACAGATTTTGCCCTCATATTCTTTGCAAGTGTGACATTTAACTCTGGATTTTGGAGGTTGTTACAGGAATCTAGTTATCAAAGTAGACATGGGGTTTCTCTGTAATAGACTCTGTAAACTTGTTAAATATAAAGTCCTTATATCAAGTATACATTTACAGTTTTATTTTAAAATTATTTCTTTTTCTCTCCTGTAAAAATGAAAATTCTGGAGTCTACTCATGAAAGTGCTAAGAAAATGAAAGAAAATAAACTTTCATGAATATACGAGTTGTAAAAACGCATGCATTATTTGGGGGTGATAATTAGTCTTTTTAAATAATGCCTCAATTGTTTTAAATGTATTCTGAATATACAAGTCATAAAGAATAATATAGCAAACCTCTATACTATTACCCATATTCTACCGCTCAGTTTAAGAAATAAAACACTACAGAACTGATGATGCCTTTTCGTTTAACTAATCCCTAATAATGACACTAAAGATGCTGTCAGTTATATTTAGGGCATCACCCACAAAAACTTATTTCTTTTCTTCTAACACATTTGGGAACACTAAGTTATTTCTAAAATCTAAAAAATGTTTAGATTACTTAGAATTTACAGATTTGACATTTAATCTGATGTTAAGTGTGAGTTTATTTATTTATTTATTTTTTGAGTTGGAGTCTCAGTCTTGTCGCCCAGGCTGGGGAGCAGAGGCACACTCACAGCCATTGCAGCCTTGACCTGCTGGGCTTAGGTGATTCTTCCACCTCAGTTTTCCAAGTAGCTGGAACTACAGACACATACCACCATGCACAGCTATTTTTTTGTGATTTAATGTAGAGATGAGGTCTCACCGAGTTGTCCAGGCTGGTCTTGAACCCCTGGACTCAGGCAATCCTCTCGCCTCAGCCTCCTGAAGTGCTGGTATTACAAGCTGAGCCACTGTGCCCAGCTGGTTTATTTTTTTTTCTCTGATTTTTTTGGAGCGGACTGATCAATACTTTAATTACTAAAACTTGTTTTCAGATAAAGTTCAAGGACAAGTGAGAAATATAAATTATTACACTAAATGTAGAATTAATCCATTAGGAAGAAAATCAAGAGATTTTAGCTACATCTTAGATTTAAGCCAAGAAAGCTATTAAATATATCATCATCCCTTTTAAGTGTTTAAGTGGCAAAATGCCAGGCTGCTATCAAGAGTCTTTTTATGTTAGGGAAGACTTTCAAGGGGGAGAAATGAGATTATATTAAAAATAAAGGCTAAAGGAGAGATTGATCTGTTATGGTAAGTATTCACATTACTATGGATGAAATGCAGATATTTATTCTGTGTAATAGTTTGGATATATGAGTTACTTGAAATGAACTACTGTACCCAAAATGTGCTTATTAATGAATTGGTGTCAGTGGAGGTGGGACTTTAGATGTATGCTGTGAAAGTCTATCTTGGGATAAACACTATCCCATTAAACATTTTTCTTAATGACTTTAATAAGGATCTGATGGCATGTGTCAAGTTTGCAGATACTGTGAAGCTGAGAAAAATAATGTGCTAGGTTTTGGCAGCTAGATTTAGAAAAAAATCTAACATGTAATGTTGGTCTGAGTTTAGCAATATAAAACTTAGGGACCAACACTAAATCTCATAGCCAAAACCCAACTGTTTGTGTATTAAATGTGGAGAAGGCATTTCTTTATAAAGACATTTTAAAATGGATTTTAGTTGATTATACACTTAATTGGAGCCTATAGTGTAACATGGCTGCCAAAAAAGAGATACTGTTACCTTAAGTGGCATTTGTTGAAAAATGTTACAGTTCTACTGTGTTTTGTACTGGCCAGATAACACTTGACTGTTGTATACATATCTGGAAACTACACTGGAATCTATCAAAAGGAGAGAGAGAGAGAGAGAGAGAGAGAGAGAGAGAGAGAGAGAGAGAGAGAGAGAGAGAAACTGTTATTGCTAGAGGACTTAAATTTAGAGGCAGCTTTCTACTCCTTGTAAAAATGTTCTCCATTCAGCCTTCATTCTATCAATATCTTTTAGGCATTCCAGTGATTTTTTTTTTAATTAGGAAAGATAGTTTATTTAGAAAAGAGATTAGAGAGAGAGAGAGAGAGAGAGAGAGAGAAGGCAGATCCGCTTCTCAAGGGAGAGAAGGAGCCAGATGTCTGAAGGAAACGTGATCCAATACTTGTTTTTGAAACTAGGGTTGAGTAACAAGACAATGCCACACTTAAGGAACTTTTATTCTCATGAGGAAACCAAATAAGAATTTCAAAAAATGATAAGTACTATGAGGAAAATAACAGGGTAATAGGATAGTGTTTGGCAATTGGTTAGGATGATTAGCAACTGGGGAATTTCTCTTTCAGGCAGGGATATATTTGACTTGAGACTTGAATATGATGATAAGGAGCCACCCTTCGGAAGTGTTCTAGGCAGAGGGACAAAAAATAACAGGGCCCTGAATGGAAGTGGCTGAAGAGTGGTGAGTGAAAGGGAGAGTTGTGGGAAAAAAGCGGGATAGTGATTTCTAGCTTATTCTTAGTGCAACGGGAAGCCAGTGGATGATTTTAAATCACATGTGATCTGCTTTACCTTTTAGAAAGATCACTGTCTGCTAAATGGACAAGGACTAGTGGGGGTAAAACTGGATGTAGACAAGCATTTGGAGCAGTGAGTAGTTAACGGAGTTATAAACGTAAAACCATATTTTCCTCCAATGATTGCATCCAAATGACTCGAATTGAATTTTCCTTTGCCTTTTCTTGACAATGTTTTAAGAAGATTCCATAATTTTTGGTAATTTTCTATTATATTAAAATTCTACTTTATTTGCTGCAATTCTAAACTTGCTATAAAAAATAAAAGTCTATTTTTTAAAAAAGTCTAGTTCAGTCTAAAAACTTGTATCTCAAACTCACTTTTAATTTCAAGCCTCCAATTCTAAACAAGATGGAATAACAGAGAGCAAATTTATCCTTCCATCTTAACTAACTAGAAAAAACTGACAATTGATGAAACAATGGCTTATAAAACATTAGGCAATGAAGGACAGCCGCTTCTCTGAGTGATTGGAAACAAATAAGGAGACCTCTACCATTGCCCCAGATTGTTACCTTGGAGAGAGTTTCCAGGCCCTGACTTCACTGGTGAATTCTGCCAGGCATTTAAGGCAGCAGTCCCTAACTGTGGAATCAGTGACCAGTTTTGTGGAAGACAGATTTTCCAAGGATGCTGGTGGGAGGTGAGGGGAATGTGTAGTCAAACCTCACTGCTAATGGTAATCTGCATTTGCAGCCACTCCCCAGAGCTAGCATCACCACCTCAGCTCCACCTCAGATCATCAGGCATTAGATTCTCATAAGGAGCGAGCAACCTAGACCCCTTGCATGTGCAGTTCCCAATAGAGTTTGCACTCCTATGAGACTCTAATGCTGCTTCTAATCTGACAGAAGGCGGAGCTCAGGTGGTAATGAGAGCAATGGCGAGCAGATGTAAATACAGATGAAGCTTCACTAGCTCACCTGCTGCTCACCTCCTGGTGTGTGGCCTGGTTCCTAATGGGTCATGGACCAGTATCGGTCTGTGGCCTGGAGGTTGGGGACCTCTGATTTCAGGAAAAATAATAATACTAATTCTACACAAAATCTAGAAAATTGGAGAAGAGGAAATAATTCTAAACTCATTCTTTTGGGATAGCATTATCATAATAACAAAACCAGACAAAGACATGACAGGAAAAGAATGTTTCAAACAAATATGCCTCATGAATATAAAAGTGGAAATTCTAAGCAAAATATTAGTTAATCAAATTCAATAATTTATAAAAAGTATATTACATCATGATTAAGTGAGGGTTATACCAAGAATTCAAAGTTAGTTTAACATTTAAGTATAAATACAATTCACCATATCAACAACCTAAAAAAGGAAACTCATATGATCATCTCAACAGAGAAAAAATATTTGAAGAAAATCCTATATCCATTTCTGATAAAAAATGTTCAGCAAACTAGAAATAGAAGGAAACTTCCTCAACTTAATAAAAAGCATCCAAGAAAAACCTAACATCATACTTAAAAACTATATTCTGAGAATGTGAACTTTTTTTTTTGAGTCGAGGTGTCACTCAGTCACCCAGGCTGGAGTACAATGGCACGATCATTGTACAATGGCACGATCATGGCTCACCACAGCCTCAACCTCCTAGGCTTAGGCAATCCTTCTGCTTCAGTTTCCCCAGTAGTTGAGACTACAGGCACATGCCACCACACCTAGCTAATTTTTTTTTTTTTTTGAGATGTGGACTCACTTTGTCTCCCAGACCGGATTGCCATGGCATGATCATGGCTCACCAAAATTTCAACCTCTTGGACTTAGGCAATCCTTCTGCTTCAGTCTCCCCAGTAGTTGGGATCACAGGTATATGCCACCACAGCCAGCAAATTTTTTTGATGTTTTGTAGAGATGAGGTCTCACTATGTTGCCTAGGCTGGTCTCGAACTCCTGGGCTCAAGCAATCCTCCCACTGTGACCTTCCAAAGTGCTGGGATTACAGACGTGAGCCACTTTGCCTGGCCATATGTGAACTCTTTAATGGCTTTACTGAGATGTAATTGATGTACAAATGAACTGCACACATTTAAACTGTACAATTTAATAAACTTTGAGATATGCATACACCTGTGAATTCATTACCACTATCACAATTATAAAAATATTCATAATTCCCAAAAGTTTCCTTATGCCCCTTTATACTATCTCATTCCCTTCTTTTCCTGTCTCTACCTTCCTGGGCAGTCACTGATTGCTTTCTGTCACTATAGAATTGCTTGCATTTTCTAGAAAAAAATATAATAAAATATGAAATCAAACAGTGTGTACTTTATTTATTTGTCCTGGCTTCTTTCTTTTCTTTTTTTTGGAATTGGAGTCTCACTCTGTTGCCCAGGACGGAGTGCATTGACATGGTCACAGCCACCGCAGCCTTGGCCTGCTGGGTTTAGGCGATCCTTCTGCCTCCGCCTTTCAAGTAGCTGGAACCACAGGCATGTGCCACCATGCCCGGCAGATTTTTTGATTTATTGTAGAGACGAGGTCTTGCCATGTTGCTCAGGTTGGTCTTGAACCCCTGAGTTCAGGTAATCCTCTCGCTTTTGCCTCCCAAAGTGCTGAGATTATGGGTGTGAGCCACTCCTGGCTTCTTTCACTCAGAATAATTTTTCTGAGATTCATCCATGCTGTGTGTATCAATAGTTTATTCATTTTTATTCCTGAGTAATAAATATACCACAATTTGTTTATCTAGCTTGTTTATGGATATTTAGATTACTTTCAGCTTTAGGCTTTTTTTTTTTTTTGAGTTAGAGTCTCACTCTGTCGCCCAGACTGGAGTGCAGTGGCCGCTCCTGGCCACCGCAGCCTCGACCTCCTGGGCTCCGGCGATCCTTCTGCCTCAACCTTCCAAGTAGTTGAAACTACAGGCACGCGCTACCACGCCCAGCTAATTTTTGATTTATTGTAGAGATGAGGTCTCGCCAAGTTGCCCAGGTGGGTCTCGAACTGCGGGCTCAGGCAATCTGCTCACCTTGGCCTCCCAAAGCGCTGGGATTACAGACTGAGCCACCGAGCCAGGCTGGCTTTTTTTTTAAATGAATAAAATTTTTTTATTTAATTTTTTATTTTAAAGATGTGGGGTACAATTCAGGGTTAGGTATACAAATGTTCATTATGCAGGCACCCTGGTTGATGATGTGTGCCCCCACCCCTCTGGCCATTTATCACTGTTGCCAGTCCTACCCTTCTCCTCCCCTGGCAGTTTCCCACTTCTGCCAATCCCATTCTTGTAGTACTATGATAACTGTTCAAGGTTCGCTTATGAGTGAGAACATGTGATACTCAGTTCTGTTTCTATGATAGATCACTCAGTATTATAGACTGTAAGTTCATCCAGGTTGCTGCAAAGTTCATGATTTTATCCTTCTTTATGGCTGTGTAATATTCCATCATGTATATGTACCACATCTTTTTATTCAGTCCTCTTTTGGTAGGCAGCGTGGTTGGTTCCATGTTTTTGCTATTGTGAATAATGTTGCAATAAACATGCGTGTGTAGGTATCTTTTTCATAGAGTATTTGAGTTCCTCCAGATATATTCCCAGTAAGGTGATTATGGGGTCATAAGGAAGGTCGATTTTTAGATCTTTTAGGAATTGCCACACTGTTTTCCACAGGGCTTGTACTAGTTTAGACTCCCACCATTC
>CAUYQG010228421.1:0-10783 GCA_963574415.1 Tarsius wallacei | reverse complement strand
AGCAGAAACCAAAGCAAAAAGCAAACACACAGAGACACATGCACACGCCAAAACAAACTAGAATAATAACAAAGCAAAACAAAACAACCAATGACAGCAATAAACAGGAAAACCAAATACACACACATACCCTTGACCCAAAATAAAAGAAGAAAAAGAGAGAAGAAAAGAGAAGGACAAAAAAAAAGACTTCAAAGGGAACCCTCACACATGTATTCACACATTGAACTAAAAAAAGAGAACCAAAAAGCAAAAACAAACAAAAAACTGAAAGATGAGCACTCAATCCTTCATGTACAAACATAAACAGAAAACAACAAATAAAAGAAGAAAGAAAGGAAAAAATGGGGTATGGAGGGGTTACAGATCAAACCCTCATGTACACATTCAGGCACAAAGGAAAAATATTAAAAAATGAACAGACAAACAAGAAACCTGCCCTCTTGTCACAGGTTCTGCAGTTGCTCCTCTCAGCTGCCCCTCTACTGTCTCCTGCAGAGCTTGCACCTCATTCACAATCTTCCCCATATCAGGTCCAGGGAAGGAGGAGGGGGCAATTGGGGTGGGTGAGGTTTCAGTCCTCCCCTCCTACTCTAGTATGATCAGAGAATCCCCTCTGGTGGGGAGGTGTGGGATTGTCTCTTCCCCAGGTACTGGCAAGGACATCCCAGCCGACTTATTCTGGAGTGGAGTCCTTCTACTGAGGCTGATGTCTGGGCCCTGCCTAGGTTCATCTCTCTCAGTCATGCCTCAGCTGTATGTGTCTGATGTTCAGAGGATTGTGGGGAGGAGGGGATTGGGTAACTCTTTTTTTTTAAGAGCATTTTCCTCTGGACTCACCATTGATCTCTTTGGAGGTCTTCCTCATGCTTTTCTGGTCACACCCTTTGTCCCACGGCTGAATCAGGGTAGGGAGTGGGGCACCTGAGACTCAGCCCTTGTCCTGTTCCTCAGAGTTTATGCTTTCAGGATATTTCCTCTGGGTCACAATCAACCCCTGAATAGTTAATCTGCCATTCACAGAGATTGGGTTGGGTCTGTTGCTCCATGATGAGCCAGCTGGCGCACTTTTCTGCCCAAGATGATGGCAGGGTGCTTTTTTCTTCTTCACCCATGGGGCTCTGCCTCTAAGCTCCCTTCCTGTGCTCCCTCCACAGTTCTAGCTGCCAGAGTCTGACCAGGTGCTGGAGTGGCGAGGCAGAGCCTGGAGCCTGCAGTATCTCCCAGCAGCTTCTTCCTGGGAAGGGCTTTGTTGATTTGTAAAAAATGGTGCTTGGCTTCTACACCCCAGGAAACACCAGGGACCAAGCAGAGCAGCTGTGGCACCAGTCACTTAACCAGGAGAGCCCTGGCCACTTGTTCCCGAGTTCCTACTCAGTCAGCCACTCACACACCCACTTACTCACCGACAGTTACGCAATATTTTCCATACTCTCACTCATTCACACAGGGGCTTGCTTAGTCTGGTTGACTCCACCACCATCTTCCCGAGAATTCTCAGAAGCTCAACTCTTATGACTCAGGCTTTATTGGTCTGTCTGTTTTTCACTCCACATTTGATTCTGCTTGCCTCTTTGTGGGACTTCATTCACAGGCAAGATTTCAGGGGTAATGAAGTTGAAATCATCACCTCCAGGCTTAATTAGTCTCTGTTCATCATGTGCAAAGAAAGCCTCTTGTTTTTAAAAGTTCAAAATAAAGTCCTAGGATTGAGTTTCCAAGGACTGATTTGTGCTGACTGACAACTCCGGACTGTGGCAGTGTCCAGGTGGTTGGGATACACTGAATGGCGGTGCCTAGGTCGTTCATCCAGTGATGGTGCTGGAGAGAGTAAAGGGCAGATCAATGAGAGCATGTGTTGAGGACAAGGGGAGTTTATTGCTCGAAAGGAAGTTGAGATGCTCTTACCAGAGGATGAGATAGACTACGAGGGAGAAAAAAAAATCAACAATGATCCAGTCATACCACTTCTTTCTTGTTTGCATTTTGCTTTCTCTCTTTTAAGAGGGAAAAGAGAAGGGGCGATTACAGGGGTAGACTAGGAATTGTGCATGATCTGCGGATTGGATTGTGCTTGTGTACGTCAACAGTCCAAATGTGTTATGACAGAAAATAATAATAGTTGAGGAATGGTCTTTTAATAAATAGACTCATGCTACCTTCGTTGGAACAAGTCTGCATCTTCCCAACTGACTTCTCTGAAAAATTATTTCATTATAAGAGCATATGTTTCTTAAATAATATCTAACTTTGTTTATGGTCATACACAGTTTTTTAGTGAATACTAAATCCCCAATCCACAACCTCTTCCTGACTCAAATTCTAATATTGTATGTAATTGTCTCAAATTGTTTCGAGATAATTATTAATGATATTGTCTCTCTGAGTAATAAAATATTTCAGATTCATTGATCTAATCTGACCTTCTGCATTATAAAGTGAATGGTGTGTTTTAAAGCATTCTGAAATATCAGATTTCTGTGATCACCCCAACTTTCCAAACTCACGTCTTGTATTTTCTACTTTCTAGATAACCAACTTTGAATTTCAACTGAGTTATATGAAAGTCTTATTATTGTTTCTTTTTTAAAAAAAAGGAGCTGCATTTTCCCCATGGAGAAATTCAGTAGATTATTCAGTTTCTACTCATGCAATAGGAATGTGTGTTATCTTCTGATTTAAGATGCAATTTTATTTCTGTGTCTCAAATGAATCACTTCATGATAGCAATGCAGGTTCGTCCTGTGCCCTGTGTCTCTGTAAAAGTTGTCTGTCTTTGTAGGATCAAAACCATTTTTGAATAGCATGCCCTTGAGTTACTCATTTGATACTTGTCTGCTCCATCTGTACTAGTGAGTAAAAAAAGTGAATGATGCAAAGCTATTGATACCTTGTTTCCAAATGCAGACTGTCCTCAGTTGGGAGGAGCTGTCAGTAATCTCTATTTCTAAGAGGAGTGGACTTCAAGGAAGTGTCAGACTTTACACTTCTTTACCTGGATGTGTTAGCAAAGATTGCTTTGAGTGGTGGCCCAGAAATCACATGGCATGACTGTTATTGATAAAAAGTTCAAATTAGTTCTCCTCATATAAAAATTATTGAGCATTACTATGGGTCACACAATGTACTACCAACAAAGAGATACACTGTTCTTTTTCTAAAGACCCTGCATACCTTAAAACTTACATATTTCAAAGAAAGGTTATTGGGGTGAAGTTGGCCAGCAGTATTAAAGGTTTTCAAGGTCTTGGAATATCTTCTATAGGCTCTGCTAAATACTAGGTTTCATTCACTACTAACAACTGTATAATATTTGTAGTATACTGATACTAATAGTATAATCAAAGCTTGAGGCTCCTATTAGCATTATTATTTGATAATATCCCAGTGTGTGCCATGTCTAAACTCTTTTCTTATATTAACTATTTTTTTTCTCACAACAACCCAGGGAGATAAGTGTCATTATTATTTCTATTTTTATAGATGAAGAAATTGAGTCACAGAAATTAAGTAACTTTCCAAATATCACAGAACCAGTAAGTGTCTGGATTTCACATTTCAAATCAATCCTGCTACATTTTGTTTTTCAGGGAATAATGGGAGGTATTTCAGATAACACAGTCTCCTTCTACTGAAGACTTTTCCCTAAAGCTGTTTCTCTTCAGACATGATGGGCTTAAAAGTAGAACATAAAATGAGGAGGTTATTAGTCATGGAGAGATGATGGCATGTTTCTTATAAGTTAGACTTTTGAAACATCCCTTGGTTCAAGTCATAACTTCCCCTCTGACTAATATGACCTAGACAAATTCTAGGTGACAATGTAGAGGTTGTGACTAACATGATGCCTGACATATCTTGAAAGCTCAACAAATGTTTGTAATCGCCGTAATAATAATAATAATAATAACATAAAATTCTACTTAATCTACCTACCCAACTCCTTTCTTTTTGAGAATGGCATTGGACTCCAACCGCCTTCCAGCTAACGGTGTTACATTTTTTGCATAACAAAGCTTGGATTTCATTCTTCCCTTCTGTTCTAGGAAAATGAAGAGATGAAAATGGCCTTGACTATAATTGATGATTAGTAAATAGTAGAGGTGACCAGGAGTGTGGGCCATATTTCGTGGTAAACTCGTTGTAAAAGAGTTAAGCCAGCCAAACCAACAAGACATTATTTAAGCTTATGTTCTCAGGAGTAATGCTCCTTCTGATGACTTACAACCATGTGATGCTTGATGAGTCAAACAAGCTTAAAATCATGGAATCTGGTCTGATGTTTGAGGATGCCTGACATCACCTCCACTCTTCTCTCCATCTCAGCAATGAGTAATCTTGAGGTTCTAAAAACAGGACCCTGTCTTTATTTCTGGGTTTATCTTCCATGCTACCATACTGGCAAGCACATATTAAGTGTTCATTCCATAATGTTTACTGAAGAAATACACACACACACACACACACACACACACACACACTTACATATAACTATTAGAGCTGTAGGAACCTGAGAGGTCATCATACTACACATTACTGGGCTCAATGTCATCTACCTAGCTGAAGCTGCCTCCAATTCTTGGAAGAAGACCTCCACTCCTCTTATGATGTGTTTTTCTTGCAATGGTGCATGGCAGTGAGGTGGAAAATCGGTGGATTTGGAATCAGATCTGAGCTCAGACCCCATGAAGTTCACGTACTAGCTCTGTCACTGCTAACTTCTCCTCTCTGAGCCTTGGTTTCCTCATCTGTAAAGTAGGATGACTAATCTTGGGTCTATTGATTTGTTATGAAGATGAGAGATAATGCGTGTAGAGGGTCTGGCACCTCGTGGTATTTGAAAACAGCAGCTATTGTTAATAAGCTCATCCAACCATGCTGCCTATTGATTTTCTTTGCCTGATATCCCTCTTCCTGGCCAATGGCACTGCTATCGATTTGTTTGCCCTTTGCCTGGGGAATCAGGGCAGTGTTATAAATGTCAATGTTGACAAGGTAATGAAGTGAAAAGGATCTCTGTTAAGAGTAATGAACTCTGCAGCAGCCTTATAGGGACCTCTCCCAAGCTTGATGAGAACAGAAGTGTCGTGTTGGTCAGAAGCTGAAATAAACAAGTGGAACAGCACAGATGTGAATTCTAGATGTTTCCCCGTGCAGAAGAAGAGGGAATCAAAGCTCAAGGAGGCCATTGTTACTCACCTAATTTACTGGGAATTTATTTTTGTAGGGTGTCATTTGTGATAATAATTTAAGGATTAAAACAAGTTAAAATAGCATTAGCTCGTTGTCACTGAGCAGTCATTATACGTCTCCTGAATTTCTGGATTTTTTCTTTTCACTTCTGCAATTTTTATTGCCAGTGATCAATGTCAGAGCTAGTGTCCTGTGGTTAATATTCTAAAGTGCTCTACCTTTTGCTTGGTAAAGAAGTCATATTGCCTGCTTTCTGGTGGACAGAATAAATTAGTAAGTCAATCTACCTAGGAAATTTCTGATTTGAGTTCCTTCTCTTGTAATCAACTGCTGCCTGCTCCTGTCAGCCCAAAGACTTGGGTATGTGCCCATCTTTCTCATTTACTACCTCACTTTTTCCAAAATGCTTCCATAAGATATAAGCTTTGCATAAGGCATGCTTCTCTTAAAAGATAAGCATTATATAGAGATTCAGAATGTGGAAAATTACTTCCTAGCATTATTTGTAGATAATTCATTCAATGCATACCTCTTGAGCACCTGTTATATGTAGGCAAGACAATATACCAAAGTATGAAAATTTTAAAGATGCAGGGTCTGTGGGTCCTTATTTTCAAAGTGATAAAACACTTGCCTACAGAGATAAGATGCTTATTTAATAACTAAAATATGAGTAGTTTTGATAAGTGCAATGCAGATGAAATGTACTTAGGGTTCATAAGCGAAAGAGACAATTTCCAGCTAAGATGACCTAGGATAATGTCATGAGAAAGATCACCCCTGGCCCTAGTCTTGAAACACAGGTTTGGTCTTAATAGATGGAGACCGTCTCCTTTTTCTGTGAAGGCAAAAGGTGCAATCAAGTGAGACAGTGGGAAGGCAAAGATGGTGTAGTAGGAACCTAAACAGGTCATCTGCATAGGGTTTTGTACATGGAGGGGAGAAAAGAGAGGCAAGGGAAGCAGGAAAGTTCAGCTGGTAGGATATTCTGAAGGACATTCAGTGCTCTGCAAAGGAGTCCAGACTCTACTGTATAGATGGGAGGAGGCATAAAAGAGAATTCTCACAGTCAGAGCCACTGTTGTCAGTCTCTCTTGTTAGTAACACAGAAGATGGAGGAAAGAAAGGCTGGCGTGAAGGTCATGCTAATGTCTATCCTAGGTTCGTGAAAGGACAAGAGTCTGCACCAGTGAGATAGCAGTGGGACTGGAGCAGATGCAGGTTGTGAAATAGAAACTGGAAGGTTTGGATAGTTCACTGGGTGGGTGCGTGGCAGGGTACCCAAGACAGGAATGGAAGGTACTGGAGGAAGGGGGAGAGTTGGAGCTTTGGCCATTTATTACCGGGGGAAAACCAAAGAGTTCAGGTCTGGCCACAGCCTATGCTTACTAACTTGCGGCACGCTTTACAAGAGACTTTAAAGCTGATACTTGACTCTCCTCCCATGAGCCAGCTTTCCAGGCCTGCTCACTGCTCCTGCATTTGAGAAATCCCAATCATCAAGGGTAGGGAGAGAGAAGCAAATTGGATCTTGAAGGAGAGAGTCCAGTGGGGAAGCCTCACAGTGGCAATGTCCACATAAGTCCATGTCTCATGTGACATATCTCTCCCAGCCTTGAATTTCTTCAGTTCCCTGACTTGTATTTCTTATCTGTATATGCAGCTACTTCCCCAGAAAAGAGCGTGCCCCTTGAAGGTGGGACGTTTTTTGTTTTTTGTCAGGGTCTCATTGTGTCGCCCAGGAGTACAGTGGCACAAAACAACTCCTGGGCTCAAGAGATCCTCCCTCCTCAGTCTCCCAAGTGCCAGAGACTATGGGCATGCCTCACCACACCCAGCTATTTAAAAAAAATTTTTTTGTAGAGACAAGGTCTTACTATATTGCCCCGCTTGGTCTTGAACTCCTGGGCTCGAGTGATTCTCCTGCCTCAGCCTCCCAAAGTGCTGGGATTTTAGGCATGGGCACCACACTGGGCCTATGTTATCTATATTCTTATTATTTTCACTTCAAAACCAGGCCCTGTGCTGTTTGTGCTCCTGTGCATTCTACAGTTCACCTCCCTTGATTGCTAGTGCATTGCAGATCATAATTGTATTTTCAATGCAGAAAAGAAACACTTGTGTTCCTCTCCTTGATTTTAGAAACTCTACTAGGATAACCAACCATTCTGGCCTACCCAAGCCAGAAGGATGTCCAGGGATGCGGGATTATAGTTGCTAAAACTGAAACAGCCCTGGGCAAGCTGGGGTGGTCAGTCATCCTAAGCCACACACCGATTAGATGTTTTAGACAGTTTGATGGAACTGGACTCAGCTGAGGCTTTGAATGCCAAAGGAGCAATTGAGTTTCATGCTTTTCACCGTGACAGCTGAGTGCAACTGCCACCATCTCTGTTGGTACACTATGGGCTGAGCTAGATGAGGTTGGGGAAGGAGCGAGAATGAAGCACCCAGCCTACTGACCAGCACTTGCTGGGACCCTACCAGGGTGCAACATGCGGCAGCCAGGTGTGCTGAGATGAATGGAGAAGGGTGTGGGGTTGTTTCCACCCTTAAAAGTCCAGTAGTCTGGGCTGGGACCAAAAATTGTGCACAAGCATTAATTACAGAACATTTGATCTTTAAAAGCATGGAGCTTGTATTCTAAAGGCACTAAAAGTCTAGAGAAGGGATAAATCAAAAGTCAAGTTATTTGTAATGAGAATGCCGTCCCCCTGCTGATCTTGGACAGAGGTGCAGGGTATCTCCATTAGAGAGGGGCCGGGCAAACTCCTGTGTGTCAAATGCCAATCATGTCAGCTGCTCTAGGTCTCCCAACAGAAAGTCCCACATGCATCATCCATTCTAACAAGAGCTCACGTCATACTGAGCTACGGAGCTTACTTTGGCATGTCATGGGAGGTAGGAGGCCTTGGTCATGTGTGTGGGTGGAGTGCTTCTCCCAAGACTTGAGTGAAACTTTTATACACAGGGATACTGTGTATAAAAGCTAAGCTCTTGGAGATGATGGGGTTTCAAGGTTAAGTTATCTTTTGTTATCTTTTGTTATCACTCAGTATATTAATGGCTTGAGTGTTCACATGCATGTGTCCATGTGTGGGGATATACATACATGTAAAGTTATGTATACATGCATGCGCATTCTCACACGTGTGTATGTCCAAGTGTGAATACATTTGCCTGCATCTTTCTACATATCTATATGTGTATGTTTGTGCACATGTGTGTATGTGTGTGTCTCTGTGCATGTATGTATACATGTGTATGTATAGATTTGTGTTGCATGTTCCTCTCTGTGTGCTTGTGTGTAGGCATACCTGTTCATGTATGTCTCTGTGTGTGTCCATGTGTTTTGCTTATCTCTGCATAGTCACTTTTCTCAAGTTGCTTTCTCTGTTATGTCATTGATCGCCCATTCCGTTAAGAGGCTTTCCTTGTGCTTCTGACCATCCTGTCTGCTCAAGTTTCGGAATAAGGTGGCTAAAATGCATTGGAGCTACCCTGAAGAATAGGGCTTGGCCTTGAGTTAGAGAACTCCAATGTCTTTATCTTCAGGCCCTTCTTCTTAGGACGGGCAGATTTCCTAGGAAAGACTTTCTACTCTCTTGCTTAGAAAGGGAGCGAGTCTGAAAGTCATTGTGGGGAAGAGAGCTGGTAGATGTCAACATCTCCTGGACAAAAGTCTCCTTCCCATTTTTCAGTGATCATCCTTGCCTCAGCTGTGGATGTTTCGTTTACCTACCTGTCCCAACCCTACTGTTCCATAGCACTTGTTTATTCGTTTCTCCAAGAATCATGGGTATTTTATGATGTAAAGTGCACTGTTTGGAACTGTTTGCTCCCCCGTTAGGACTGCTATCCTTGTGACAGGATTGATGCAGAATTGGCTGAGAGAGAACCAAGGGCTTGTAGATACCAAATCTCCTAAATGTAGGGCCCATCTGTATCAGACAGAGTTCAACTAGTGAAGCAAAACTAGTAGGAGATAATGTCTTGAGATTTATTGTACAAAATTGGTTCACATGGCTGTGGAGGCTGAGAATGAAATCTGAAATCCGTGGGGTGTGTTGTCAGGACCTGCAGGCTGGAACTTGTAGGCAGGGCAGAAGCTGCTGCCCACAGTGGAATAGCTTCTTCTTGTTGTTCAAAGACATCTGTAAAGCCACCCTGCTCTTAGAGCCTTGCAGCTGATTGAATCAGACCCACACAGATTATCTATGAGTAAGATAATTCCCCTTACCTAAAGTCATCTGATTATGGACATCATTTACATTTACGAAGTACCTAAATAGCCACGCCTGGATTCGTGTTTGACTGAATAGCTGAGGACTGTAGCCTACCCAATTTTACACATCCATGGATCATTATACCACCTTCTCTTGATGTTTATTTGTTTTTGAGATGAAATTCACATAGCATAAAATTAGCCATTTTTAAGGTATACAATTTAGTGGTGTTTAGTACATTACAGTATGGTGCAACCATTATTTCTATCTAGCTCCAAAACATTTTCATCACTTGCCAAGGAGACCCTGGACTCATTAAACAGTTACTTACCATCCCACTCTTCCTCTCAGACCCTGAAAACTATTGATCTGCTTTTTGTCTGTACTGATTTATCTATTTGAGGTATTTCATATAAATGGAACCATATAATTTGTGACCTTTTGTGTCTGACTTCATTCACTTAGCACAGTTTTGAGGTTCATAACAATGCAGCATTTATCAGTACTACTTTCCACATGGAATCTCTATTTAAAAAAAAAAAATCTCAGTACTATGTTCCTTTGTATGGCTAAATAATATTATATTGTATGCATGGACCAAGGTTTTTATTTTTAATTGTTTATTCTGTGATGAACATTTTGATTATTTCCATTTGGGGGATATTGTAAATAGGGCTGCTATGAACATGTGTATATGTGTTTATTTGAATACCTGTTTTCGTATCTGTTGAGTGTATATCTAGGACGGGAACTGTTACCTTTGGAAGTTACGGATATCTAAAGGCTAACCCAGTGGAAGAAATCCAGGAAATCCTGTGTTGTAACCTGTGTGCTCTCCACACTCTCACTCTCCTCCTTGTCAGTACAAAGCTGTCTTCAAACATGGCCCTGGCTGCGTATATTCTGTTGTACTCTGTTGGTTACCCTGCTTTTGGGTATCCCTGAGCAGACATCCATACTGCCACACTTTACCTTATTGAGCCTCAAATATAATATAATGAGGATAAGAACAATCACTGGGCAACATATCAAGGTCATTCTCTAGTATAGTTCAAGGAGATATTGTTAGCAACCAGGCTGGGGACAAGTGGTGAGACTAAGGCAGGAGTGTCTCTGCACCCATCGCGCCGTGGGACAGTGAGCAGCCACGCATACTTCCTGGCTGCGAATCCATCCTCTTTGAAATGTCAAGGACTGCTAGATAATCTTTGGTTTATTCTAGTTTTGAACACTGTGTGGTTTTGTGATATATGGAAATTTTATAAACGTTGACTTTGTTACCCAGTGATTGTTCTTGTCCTCATTATATTATATAATGCCAAGGCAGAGCCCAAAGTTATATTCAAAAGTTATATTAAAAAGAA
>CAUYQG010228415.1:0-52893 GCA_963574415.1 Tarsius wallacei | reverse complement strand
GACTACAATATTGTACAATTCTAGCATTGTATATAAATATTTAGTGATCCTAGTTTATAGCATGAGAAAACAGTGTGAAAGAAATGCTTACTTGACTGTTGCATTCAGCAATGCTACAATAAGAACTAAACATTTTAAAAACTTAAATTAATCAACCTATAAGGCTTATATTGCCACAACTTCAATACATAAAGACACTAAAATAATAATTAAAAAATTTTAGTAAAAAGATTCAAATAAAAAGAAAATCCAATCTGAGCCCTTATTTGAGTTATATAAAGATGAAAATAGCCTATGTTCATCTATGGTTGTGTAGGTGCCCCTCATTTCAGAAACAGAAACCTAAAAAATGGTAGTACCATCACAGCTGAGCAGGTACTGGCATAAATTTACATTCCATTTCAGCCATTATAATGCCCAGACAAAAGATAGGAAAAACAAAGTATTAGGATTGCAAATACCAAGTCAGGAGATGCCCAGGAGCAACATAGTGCTATTTAAGCACTGCATTTAGCATGATATAGATCATTATTTAAATACTTTTCTCAAAAGTCACTGAAGGTATAGAATTTAATTTAAAGTACCTAGTGTACAGTCCTCTTACAAAGCAGTAGCTGCCTATGATAATTCTTTCACTCACAATCATGTATACATTTCCTTAGTTGGTCTACTGAGAAGACAAAGACACAGTTAAACTCCAGGAGCATAAGAGTACTAGGCACTAAGATCTGATTTCTAGGTATCATCCTCAACTAAAGAAATTAGTGTTCCTTGTAAAAAAGGTTGATATTGGAGATGAGGCAGGAAAAGTGTTTACATGATGAGCCTGAAACATCTTAATGGGCCAGAAAGTTAAAAAGTTCTCAATGAATGATGAAGACATAATATCAGAACACAGGAGCCAGTCATGAGGGAGTTTCTTCTGGTCAAAATAGGGGCAATTTTAGCTTTAAAATAAAGACTGAGAGTAATTAATTAACATCCAATGAATAAAATGTAAACCTAGGAGTTCAGACATATATAAATAAAATGATATATAAATAAACAGTGAAGAAGACAAAGCTCTTCCTTAGAATACAATGCCAAATAATAAATTTAGAAGAAATGATGGAAATAGAAAAATCACCATTTGGCAACTCTTATTTTGGTGCTTAATTCAGAAAGAAGTCATGAATGAATGCTAGAACCTGCAGGTAGAGATTTGGTGAGAAACAGGTATTGCATTTGAAAGAGATGATAGGATTTCCTTAAGAGTATCTTCCCCTCGGGAATTTTCAAAAGGCTGTGAAAAAATAAAATGTGAAAGCCTATATTCTTTATAGCTGTCAATGAAAGATTGAGGCACTGTAGCAGACTAAGGGAGACTAAAGAGGCAGGAAAACCCATCCTATCCAGGATCCTGGACCAAAAAAGCAACAATATAGATCATTGAGATGGTTAGCAAAATTTGATGGAGGTGTATGAACTGCATGGTAGTGTTACATAATTCTCTGATTGGAATGGTTGCATTATAGTTGTTTTGTTGTTAAGTAGTAGAATGACTTTGTTTTACTAACTTAGAAATGATGAGGGATTGTGTCTACATCATTTCCAAGTAAGAGAGATAGGGAGGTGGAGCGAACATGGTAACATGTTGGGGAATCAGAAAGAATGAAGAGGATTTCATGAGCTCTTTGTACTTTTCCTGTAATTTTTCTGTATGTGAACTTACTTTAAATATATTTAAAGTAAGTATAAAATATATTTAAGAGGTAATAGAAGTGATAAAATAAGTCAGAGAAAATAAAATGTGCAATTTTAAAAAGAAGAGATGAGTTATGTGTTTCATAAAATAAGCTGAGTAATATTTGCTGTGTGCTTATGATTAATTATATTAAGGCCTATAAGATAGTCGGAGGAAAAAATATGTGGTCTTCTAAAAAATCTTCTATTTCCTATGGGGGAATAAAACTAAATTTGGTATTAGCTGCTATATTCTGAAATACTATATTTTCATTTGCCTTCCTACTTTTTTATTTTGTTTTCTACAACAATGCTTGAGGTAACTTATAATAAATGTAATTAAGGAAACAATTAAGTTATACATTAAAATTATAGTTATATAATATTTAAATTATAAACTTAAAGTAAATCAGGGCAAAAGCAAATAGCTAAAGAATGTATATAAATAAAATACAATTTTGTAAATCCTGCTAAATAACCATTGACTTTACAGCTCAGAAGAGTCTGAAATAAAGTCAATGGTTAAATATTAAAGGATTCTATTTTGATTTTTGAATTTAATTGTTTTATTTTGTAAAATAGCTTCAGTTGAAGAAAAAATCTGTGGAGAATTTTGGAAGCTAATAGGAAATAACGTTAGAAATAGCCAGGTTACAGACACCTTGACAACAAGGTTGGATTTAATTAAAAGAAATATGGTATTAAAATAATCCTAAGATTTAAAATATAAGTCACATTCCTGAAGTGGTTGCTATGGAAGCAAAGGACACTGTCCATCCTTTTAGTCCTCTTAATGCAGAGTTCTTGTATTTTTTACCTCTGGTCTCCCAGTTTATTTCAGTATCTCATTAGGATTAGCTAATGGGAGGATGTGGCAGGCATATCATATCGTTTTGAAAATTAGACTTTCAACAAATGATTTTCTCCCCTCAGTTCTCCTGTCTGGTTATAGCAGACGTAAGCATATAAGTCTTGCAATCATTTCTTCACTGCATACGAAGTTACTTTTGTGCCCACTCTTTTTGCTCCACTTGCACAAAGTGAAAGTCAAGAATACGATGGGCAGAATTTCCATGAGTAGAGGCTGCTTCAATTACTTCTTGTCCTTAAATTTACTATGTGTAGGAAAAACACTGCTGTTTGTTGCACCCAGTGCTCCTTTTTAAGTCCCTAAAAGATTAGAATCGTAGTACAGCCCATCCCTGTCATTTACGTCTTGCTTTTATGTGTTACTGCTTTTATGGAGTGTTAAATTGCTTGATTAAATTTTACTGGTTTATTCTGCTTTGTCATTCATATCCTGCTTAATCCAGCCTACAATATTTCCATCCTTTGAGTGAACATATGAAACCTGATGATGTATTTTTAGAGGTGCATTTGGGCTGTGAAAATGGATAAGTGGTTTAATAACGTAGGGTGCTGTTTGTTGAAAAAATAACTGAATACTCCATTCAAGTATAAAAGTCATAAACAACATTAGTATGTTGGGTTTAAAAAGAAGCTTTGGGAGGCACAGATATATGATTAAATGTTTGCCTTTATTGGTTGTCATTATAGTTTATTTCTAAGTTTTGTTCAGTCTTACACATTTGGAAAACTTTATTTCCTGAAACTAAGAATAATGGATAAAATACTCCCTTTAAAAAATTCCCTGGCTAGTGTGTGCAAGAAGAGAAAAAAACACCATTTTCTTTATTACCATCCCTTCAAAATTGAAGGTAGCTGGGTATGATAAAGGATTTGAAATGTTCCCCTACAGCTAACTTCCACACTACTTCCAAAACTTTCTAATTCCTCTCAGAACTATTTCTTCTCTCTTCAGATGACTTCATACCTTTGCATAAAAAAAATTGTCCTTTTAAAATGAATTCGTCATTGTTTCCTGTTCACATATTAAAAATTAACTTCAGCCGTGCCAAAATTGTCTTCTTCTCACGCATTATCAGTGATGTTTTCTCGTGGCATTGAATTCTGCCTCAGCTTCTGCTGAATTAGCATCCGTTAAACTCATTCTTTTTCTATTCCTTTTAATTATGCCTAATATTTTAATGTATTCGTTACGTCTATTATTAACTATGAGCCTAACTCATTTATTGGCAGGGCATCTATAAATTAGTAGAACGTTTTCCTCCAGACCAGATTAGCAGCATTAGTGCCATTAAGATTGGAAGCTCTATTACTGGTTGCTAGCATTCTAATCGAAGCTCTATCACTGCATTTTTAAAAATCTCAATATACTTCATTTTCTCATTTGTAAAATTATAGTACTCAATATAATTAAGTAATTATAATACTCAAATGAGCTAATATATGTTCTGGGCATGGCCTAATGCTGGGTCTCGTTTTATTCATATGTTTAATACTGTTAACAGCCAAAAGAGTTGGCTGGTCTGTAGGTTTAATCAGCACCTTCCAGTAGCATTGCATAGCATTATTCATATTAAGTGCCCTGTCAGCTGATCAAGCCCTCCTGGTCTCCCTGTGCTGGGTGTCTGCAGAGCAAGGGCCAGCCAGTCAATTTTCCACAAGCACCTATTGATCAGAATGGTCACAGGTAACTCAGAGATTTAGAATATACACAATCTGCTACTGATTTGAGCTTTAACCTGTCAGTTGCTTGATCCTGAGCAGTTGAAGAATGGGCAGAGGCAGCTGGGATACAAATGTGTGTGGCCGGTACCATCCTTTGAGGACTCAAAGCAACGGAAAACTGCCAACCTGTGAGAATGTATTTTAATATTTTAACTGGCTGTACTGGGGCTGTCTGTATAAATATCATCCTTTCTTTTCCCCAGTGCCAACACCTCTGATCTTAATCTGTAGGCAATTTTCTCACCAGATTTAAGGTCATATTATATTAATGTTTCTTCCTCTTTCTCAAGCAATTTCAGTCTATACCATTGTATCAAATTATTCCCTTTTTCTTCAAAATTGTAGAGATTTTTATATTAGGAAAACTAAAAGGAATCTCCTAACCACTCAAACTGGTATCTCACTCTTTTCACAGCTATTTGTTTGTCTTTTCAATATATCTTCTTGGGCTGGGTGCTAGTTAAGCAATGTCCAATCTGCCCTTTAAGGTGGATTATTGACTTTAATGAACTCACTCCACTGAACAGAAGTGGAATGCAACAGAGCTAGGGAAAAGCAGGGCTCTACACTCATGTTTCAATTAGTTTCTTCATGCCCATAGCTTCCAAATATTTAAGTTCTGATTTAACATCCTGAGATCCACTTATACAAACACATACACACATATCTGTGTATATGTGTGTTTATGTATATATAAATGTATACATGTAAATATATCTTTAAATATAGATGTATTTATACATATCTATAAATTTTTAGATACACATGCATAGGTACGTGTATATAATCATCTCTTCACATGAATATCCTGTTGTTTCTTGAAAATAATTATTTCCAGGGCATATCATGTATGCACTTATTATTGTGCATCCCTATCTGATAACACATCCTTATTCTAATTATACAGGGTGAATATTTTGGAGTCATCTTTGATCTCTTTCTTCCCTTCTCCGTATATTGAATTTGTTTTATATTTTCAGTGGTTCAATCTCTTAAATTTTCATTTTTAAAATTCTTACTCTTAAAATCAAATTTTAGATTCTCATCTCTTGAACTATTAAATATTATCTTCATTTTTATATTTCTAGTTTTCTTCCCCTTGAATGCAACCCACTTATCTTTCTTGAGTTCCAGATCTTTATATCTTGTACAGTGGATGTCACTATACAGATGCCTCTTAGCCAATTCAGACGCAGTTAGGCAAAACTCGAAACCTTAATTCTCTACAAAACATAAACACATGAACACACATGCACGTGTGTGTGCACATGTGCGTTTGCACACACACACACACATACACAATCTGCCTAATTTTCCCTACCTACAGCATTCTCCATCTAAGTAAATGACTCCTTTACAAACTCTTTCATCAAAGTATATAATCTGGAAGTTATCCTTGATTCATCATCACCAGTATAAATTCAGTCTCCAGGTACTATTACATTTACATATCTTAGATGTGTTTTGTACTGGGATCTTATTAAAATGCAGATTCTGATTATGTTTGTTTAGGGTGAGACTTGAGACTATTCATTTTAATATGATCTTAGGGGATGCCAATGTTGATGATATGAGAACCATACTTTGAATAACAAGGACCTATGGATTCCCACATAGTCTGGCCTCTTTGCAGTCTCTCAGAATTTCTCATATAACACTCTCCATATGACTCACTCAGCTCTAGGCACCTTCACATCTTTCATTTCCTCAGCACACCAAACTTTTTCATATGTCCATGACTTTACATAAGAAGTTTTATTTGTCCACAATACCCTGGACCACTCTTTATACTACTAACTCCCTGTTTCCTTTCATCTCAATTTCTTTTACTCATCTGAAAAACATTTTCTGAGTGCAATGATTAACTTATGTGTCAACTTAACTGGGCCACAGTATGTCTAGATACTTTGTTAAACATCATTCTGTGTGTGTCTGTGAGGGAGTTTCTGGATGAGACTAATGTGTGGATCTGTAGACTGAGTAAGCAGATTGTCTTCCTCAATGTGTGTGGGCCTCATCCAAACCACTGAAGGCCTGAATAGAAAAAAAAGGTTAAATAAGATCTCTCTCTCTCTCTCTCTCTCTCTCTCTCTCTCTCTGACTGAGACATCTGTCTTTGAGCTGAGTCATTAGTCTTCTGCCTTTGAACTCAGATTCAGACTAGGACTGGACCTTACACCATAGACTCTTCTGGGTCTCCAGCTATATGCTCTCTGCTGATAAACACTCACATAAATAATGTATAACATGGCAGTAAGGACTATAAAGGAAAAGAAATATGATTACGAGAAAAGATGGTATAAGTTATATAGGTGGTCAGTGAAGGCTACTAAAAGGAAGTCAAATTTTAACTGAAAATTTAAAAAAGAGTTAGTAGGCAGGGTCAGAAAAAAAATATTTCAGGCAGAGGGAACATCCTTTGTCAAGACTGAAATAGTGATGTTGGGGATCAGAACGTGATACCTCAAAGTATGGCAAGCTGAATACTTTGAACTGAAGGCCGTTGGAAGGACCACACAAGTAGGAAATTCTCTCTAGCCTTCTCCTGTCCCCCTGTCCCCAGATCCTCTTTCCCCCCTGAAGTAGGTCATAGAAATGAGAGTTTCTCTTTCTTATGGTGATTCATAAAAACTAGAAGTCCTCGCCTCCAAAGTAAACAATAAAACTCACTCTCTGACCTTGTCCTTTCTCCCCTGAAGACCCTTATGGGACACATGTCCTGCCCTATACCTTGAGGAAGAAATATTACATGGAGAGTCCAAGTAGAATCTGAACAAACAGGCCTTGTGGGGTTCACTCCTTTAGTTTGTTAGCAGTAGATCACACCCATTTTGTCCAATCATATTTCTACATAGCTGTCCATCCTTCATTGAACTAAGCATAAAAACACAGTTTTCTCTGGGTCTTTTGGTCTTTAGTTCTGAAGACTCCAATGCCACATAAAACTTTGTTAAATAAATTTGTTATGCTTTTCTCTTGTTAACCTGTTTTTGTTGTTGTTGTTGTTGTTGTTATAGAAATATCTGCCATGCCCCTTGTAATGGGTGAAGAAAAAGTATTACCATTTTGCTGTTACAGTTTAGTGATCAGTTGTATGATTTCAGAGTCTGAAAAAAAATTAGTATCTGGAGTAAAGTGAGCAAGAAGATGTTTATAGAATATTAGAGTGAAGGCAGGAGATAAATTATGCAGACACTTATAGGCCTTGGCAAAGAATATGGATTTAATCTAAGTACAATGAATATTCAAATAAATAATCAAGAAAAAGAAATGACTAATTTGTTTTTGTTAAATTTTACTCTAGTGGGAACTGTTTCCAGTCCTGACAGAAAAAGTGGTACCAGATTTTATCTCTTCATGAAAACTACTACAAAACAGAATAAAATATATGAAAGAAAACATTTCAGGTATGGAACAATAAGCAGAGAAGAACTGTGATCATGGGAGAAGGGAAACACACAGAATGAGCCAGATGATTGCACCATAGTGGCCTTAGGTTTCTGCCTAGGTACTTTTGAGTGCTGCAAAATATGGAAGCAAATATCCTGCTGAGCTGAGGAGGAAGATATTAGATTTCTAGGCTTCTGGAGGAGCCAAAATGTACAGCTCTGAATATCTGAGAGTGCTGTGCAGAGTGGGGTTTTGAAAGTCTCTGAAATGAGTAATCATGGGTCCTTGGGTTAAATGGTTCACTTCAGGTAGATGGAGGCCCAGGTCAGCCACAATGGAAAGATCCCCCTGAGAACACTAAGTATTCAGTTGAGACTCCAGAAAATGCCATAGCTTAGAAATCAAGACCACATCATGTGTTAAGTGGCATGTTCTAACTGCTAAGAACAAAACAAAATTAGAATCTTCTTAGTAATGATAGAATCATCTGACAGGATTAAACTATAGGCCAGTAATTGAAATACTCGGGAAAGCAAAATATATTGCTCTTTAATGGGAGACAAAATAATACAAACACTTCACAGTATAATCCACTATGACCAGCATAAAATAAAATTAAAAAATATTAGATGTGAGGCAATAGGAAAGGTCATTCATAGACAAAAGAAAAAGCAGTTTAAAGAAAGTAATGCTAAAATGAACCAGGTGTTGTAATTAGCAAAATTAAGTTTACAGGAGCTGTTGATACCTTTGGTTTATTATGCTTCCACATAGACACTGTTGTTTTCTTGGTGTGATATGGAAAGGTGAAAGTGTAGGAGTAAAAATAACTGAGCATATAAAAATAGAGAATTCTTAGGTACATGAACATATGGAAATCCTTGTTGATTCTGACCTTAAGTAACCAACACATTTGTATTTAACATTTTCTTAATTTTTCTGCCAGAAGAAATAATGCTTAATTATAGATTTATTAAAATCTTAGAATGGTAATAAAAACTTATTTTATTATCATCATTATTATTATTATTTTAGAGACAGGATCTTATTCTGTCACATAGGTTCACTGTAAGCTCCAACTCCTTGCCTCATGTGAGCCTTCCACTTCACCTGCCAAAGCATTGGGATAACAAGCCTGAGCCACTGTCCCTGGCCTAGCAATTTAACTATAAATTTGTTGACATTTTTTCAATGTATGGGTTACAGTGGTACAAAATAAGATTTGACATTCTTGACTTTGAGAGTAACAGGAACTGTAAAGTTCATCTATTTACCATTGCCAGTTCATTATTATCAGTTCTGAGTCAGAAGTAGAGTATTAAGAGAAATGCTATATTAAACGATTTGTCACATGACACCTGGGATACCTTGAACATGTCTCAAGCTCTCTAAGCCTTCACTTCCTCACATGTAAGTTTGGAATAATGATACACATATTATCGTTTTTATTGTAAGAGCGGGAGGGAGATGTGCTTTTATCTGGAGTGGACATTGCTAGCCCTATTTATTTTTAAAAGTGCAAATAGGGCCATACTCTAAAACCTCTTGCAATCTGTTATTTTTATTTACATACAAAAATGTTATAATTACATAGTGAATCTTTTCTAGACAGAGTCCTTAGTATAGAAACCATTTCTTCTTATTGCACAGTTTTGATCACTAGTTTGAAAGATATATTTTGACATTCACAAGTCAAATATTTATTACTGTTATACAAATATTTCTGTTATGTCATCATCAGAAAATGTCAAACATCCCAGTGCTGGAGCTATTAGTTTCTGTCAGAGACAAGGAAGAGGGATTTTATTAACATATCAAAAGAATTGGCTAGGTGCAGTGGCTCAAGCCTGTAATCCCAGCACTTTGGGAGGCCAAGGTGAGATTACCTAATCCCATGGGTTCGAGAACAGCCTGGGAAACTTGGCAAGACCTTGCAATAAATCAAAAAATTAGCTGGGCTTGGTAGTGCGCCTGTAATTCCAGCTGCTTGGAAGGCTGAGGTGGAAGGATTGCCTGGGCCCAGCAGGTTGACCCTGGGGTGGCCATGAGCATCTCCAGCCTGGGCTACGCAGTGAGACTTCAACTGAAAAAATAAAAATTAAAAATTAAAATAGTTGTTTTTAACTCTTTGGTATTGTTTTTTTAGTATGTAAAAAATGCCAAAACAGAATTCAGAAGACCCCAATTATAAATGTTTCATTACTTACTAGGTGTTATATAGTATGGATGAGTCATTCAGCTATGAGTACTGTATTACCTCATGTAAAGTATGGGCATATATTGAACCTGGTTCTGAGAGATGTGATGAAAATCAAATCAAACTAGTCATGATGTATGAAAGCATTATATAATAGTTAGACTGGATTAAAAAAATGTGGTACGTATACACAATGAAATATTATGCAACCATAAAGAAGGACAAACATATGGACTTTGCAGTAATTTGGATGGATTTAGAGTCGATCATACTCAGTGATCTATCACAGAAACAAAGAACGGAATACCATATATTTTCACTCATAAGCGGATCTTGTACAATTACTATAATAATATAAGAAAGGGATTGGCAATAGTGGGAAACTGTCAGGGAAGAGGGGTGGGATCGGCAGTTGAGGGAAACTGCTAGGGGAAGGAGAGATACCTCATCAGCAAGGGTACCTGTATAATCAACATTTGTATACCTAACCCTGAATTGTACCTCACATCTTTATAATAAAAAAAAGAATTAAAATAAAAGAGTATTACTTTGCTGGATCTTAGGTGTTTCAGAAGAATGAAAAAAAAGCTAGATAATAGATTTCTTTCTACCTATTATTATAACTAATGAGTCAAGTAAGTAATATTTTTTTAATTAAAATGCCTACAAAATTATTTTCGTTTTCTTTGGATATATTTTATCCAACATCCAAGGCTATGATATATTTTTTTTAGTTGAAGAATTAATTTCATTTTTAAAGTTATTCATTCTGAGAAAATTTACCTCAGTCATTTCTTTTCCTGTAACTGTATCTTTTCTCTAACTACATTTTTTTAATGTCTAAGCATGAACTTCACCAAATAATCGCAACCGTGATCTTGATTGTTTAAGTCTAAATGCCAAATAATATAATTTTAAAACAAAGAAATCTGCTTCAACCACTACCCCACACATTTATCAGAAGGAAAAGTTAATGCCCAACATGTTTACATGTTGTATGTTTTGAAACAAATTAGTGAGAGCAGAACCAGAACTAGAATAATTCCCAAATTTCACAATTTCACATATTTATAAACTTGTCAATTTCACTTAAGCTCCTTTGCTTTTTCTAATCAACATTTTAAATTGGTGTGAGGAAAGTCCTTCATTTTTAAAGAAAGATTACTGTATGGTTACCTTTGAGTGGACTACATCCTAATTCTTTACTTCATCCGAAAGCCAGATGACTCCCAATGTAATAATGAGATTTCTAGGCTGACCAATGCTTTTCAAATGTTTTAAACTGTTGGAAATAGTTTTACATCTAACTTATAGCTAAAAATCACCCATAAGATTTCTATGACATAAATATATTCATCAAATATCTCTTCTTTCTCACAGTTGTCTGTATGTGGTGCTAAAAAAATGAGTTTTACTTCTTTCTTGCTATCTATCTAACAAAATAGATAAAATGAGTAAACATTTAAACAGCCACTTTGTGGATAATTAGTAAGTGGATAATTTTGTTTTCTCTCTCTGTGTGTATGTATGCATATGTATATGTGTGTGTATGGCTGCCAGCATTTACAGAACCAATGTGGAGTTCAAAGTTAAGGAATATTGGAGGTTTTTAAAAAAACATTCATGGAAACAATTTAGCAATAGAAAGTAAATCTGTATTTTTATTTATTTTGTTTATTGTGGTAATGAATTGACCTAGATTGCTAAGTTGAGGCCTATCCCTCAATTTATAAAATTTTGCCTGCCTATCTTTGGCTAGAATCTCCTTTAGAAACATCACATCAGTTGTCAAAAGAATATTTATTCAATGAAAGGCATAAAACCTCTGAAAATAAAAGAACAGATTGTTTAATAGCAATATTCCCTATACGGAAGAATATGACATTAGGTAATAAAACAGTCTTCCATTCTGTGACTCCTCACCATGTGGTCTCAGTATGCCTCGAAGTGAAGCAGGCATTTATTACTTCATATGTCCTCTGATACATTGGGATTATCACTTAATTAACTCGGTATAAATAGACTGAACAAGTGGTGTAAATCCCAGTAGACACAACACTTAGAATTCTATGATGGATCTTCAAAAGGAATCCTGGAAAATGAACTAACAAGAAACAGAGGAGTGACACCTGCTTCGGATCAGTATTTGAGTTTATAATAAACACCTTTTTTCTTCACATATTTTTTAGAGCTGGTTGGCACATTTAGGAGTTACAAATAGGAAGACAGACACTCATTTAACTATTATAGGAGATTCTCCATGCTTCTCAGTTTGGGAAATTTTAAAGGATTGGAGATGAGTTTAAATTCAAGACACAATTTTAAATGTTTGATTATGGCAAAATGTAAAAGAATTCAGCAAAACCATTAGTTGATAATGAATACATATTTTGTATTGTAGGTAGTAAAGAATATGTGTGTTTTATCTGCTGTAAAAGTACAAAAAGGAGCTATGTTAACTAAGCTTTTGTTTTTAAAGCTATCCACAAAAGTGAATTTAAACTCATTAAGCAAATCTTTCAGTGACCATTTAGGAATCTGATTCAACATTTTTTGAAAGGGCTCTACTCTACATAGTATATTTTAGAAGTTGATTAGGTCGGACAAAGTAGTATATACTGTTTTAACCCTTACATCTAAAAGCAAGCACTAAAAATGAAAAATACAATTTTGGTAAATCTTAGATGCATGTTATGACAGTGATTTTTCTAGGACTTTATTGTTAGTGAACCTTTCTAAATGGAAATAAATATTTATATCAGTTGCTATCAAAACTGTGCTAGACATTTTATAGTTTAATACATTTCAAAGTATGTGAAGAATAGTCGACCAAAGCATAATTTTGCTGACTCTCCCCATAATTGTTTTAGAGCTTAGATGAACAAATGCATTTGTGCTTGCTTCTAAAGCCAAGAGGTGGCTTTAGTAAATGAAGCCTTTAGTAAGGGGCATCTCAATTCCACTGAAGTCACTCTGAATCCTTACAGGATGTCTCATATACAGATCAATGGAATATATCAAAGCCTATTATGCAGAAATGTTTTTTCTCACTGATACTAAAAAAAAATACTTGCTTACAAAACAAAAGCTAAGATACTTAAATGAGGGATGCTGAGAGTCTGTTCTGTTTGATCAAAATGTCTGGTTTAGTGACAGACTTGGACTCTGGAGAGCCATCTATTTCAACAGCTGTTTGTATTTATTCATTTCAATGATCACAGGCTTTTATTTGAAGTGACTGTAGGGTCATCATATAATGAGTGATGTAACAAGATTGTTCTGGTAACTTTAAAAAAAATGGATGAGCAACAAAATAATACTTGGGTTTTTAAAAATTTTTATGAAATAGGAGTTTACTTCACGTTCATGGATTTTGGTGCTCTCTCATGTTCTCATAATCAATTTCTTGACTTATATACATAAGGTATAAATAGGATTAACTTTATAAGGATATTTAAAATATTAGCACAGTAAATACTTGATGTTAGCTTTTATTTTCATTTTTTCCTTTTTTAAGTGCATTTGGGGAATGTATTTGGGGAAGTGTTGAAAACATCATTTTATATATGAATTGACATAAGAAACCAGTTTATAATTGGGAATGAGAATGAAAACAATCCAGGTATCAATTCTAAGTTTTAATTCATGATCCCAGGCATGCATGTCTGGAAGAGAGAACTTAATGACTGGTATAGCCTCTTAAATGCTGAGAACAAACTGAGGTCTTGTCCCAGCACCCAGAATACAGATGAGTTCTCCAAAGACACTGCAGCTCCAACAGTGTTTTTTATAATAAACTCTTTGGGTCCTGTACCTCTGCAGTTCTCTAACCCTGAGAGTGAACCAAATTAACTATCAAATATAAATTTTGACCTTCCACTCACACCTGTTTTAATTATAAAAGACAAAAGGCAATTTTCACATACCTTCAGTCCTCCTTATATTTACTTCTGGTGATTTTATCTCTTTTCTGGAGATATCTTTTATTTTTCAGATCCCCAATATACTGCCTGTGGCCCCAACTATCTATGACCATTTCAAATTTAGAAAACTGTCTCCACTCCCAATTTTAAATCACAGATAGGTTATAAATCATTATGAGGCGATTTTGCAAATATCATGGAGATAAAGTATTAATATAATGTGTTATATACTTATATTATATGCAATATTATTACACTTTATTATACTTATAATCTATATATTTAAAATTACTTTCTAAATTTTATTCACATATGCTTTTCACTAAAAGAATTGGCTTAGGTTTTCTTTCCAGCTTTTTGAAACTGATCTTTGGCTGCTTCGTTGTGCCTTTCTAGTTTTTGCTACTATTCTTACCTTACTGTACAATTTTTTTTTCTTCTTTTGCTTCAAACACCATGCTGAAATTGAACACATTTTAAATCCCAGTTAGAGATGCTGATCTCTTTCATTTAAATCCACTAGTTTTTAGTCATCAACAGGTCTAAGCACTAGTCCTATAGTTTTTAAAGTGTGGGTCCCTATAGCTTTTCAGGAACAATTCATTGATCTGCTCTAAATTGTATGAAAACTCTTGACCCATTCTTTAAAAAGATCAATATCATAAACTTATCACTTAATATCAAGAAGGATATTTCTAGCTGAATTAATGACTTTTGTTGCTTCTTTTTTTCTGGTGAGAAGAAAGGATTTTGACTTGTCAACCAGGCCTTACCTCAAAGTAATAGCAACAATGGAAAAAAATTTTAAATCTGTCATTTATTGAGTATGGCTTCTGTGTTCTATGCATTGTGAATTAGTTACATAGTATATAATCCTCACAATAATGTTATTATTGTTATTTTATTAGCTTCAGTTTTCAAATAGTGAAATGGAGAATCAATAAATTTAGTGAGTTCAACTTTAGTATAAATTATAGGGAGCACCAAATTTCAAATCTATATGATTTAAAAAGTTAGGTTCTTTTCACTATACCCAGTGTTTTAAATTAGGTCTTAAACACCTTTTCCTAGAGGTTATGAAGGCAACTACCACATGCCTGTCAATTAAGTCAAAACTGGGGTTACAAGCAAATATGCATATAGTTACAAGTTTTTTTAAAAATCAATATCTGAGAGACATTTAGTACTGAAAATAATTCTTTCCAGAGAAATAGAGAGAAATAAAATTGCATTTTCAGCTTGAGGAATTTGGCAACTAAAATGAGGAAAGGAATTTATGAGATACAGAACATTTAGTTATTTTTCTACAAACACAAAGTATTTTACCAGTGAACTTGAAAATTGACCAGTTAGTAAGCTGTTTCCCATTTATAAAGTTAATTCATCATGCACACATCTCTTATTACACATTTTCTAGCTATATATTTGCAATAAAATATTTTAATTCCCCCATATTACAATCAAAATGATGTTTTCAAATTTAGGAAATTTTGAGTGATGCTTATTCATTATAATTCTTTCACATTTTGAAGCAATTAAGAAAAAAATTTAAAAGAAGTGAAGATTAAAATAATATTTTGTTGCTGTTCAAGCCAGATTGAAAATAAGTCTCAATTAAGGTTTAAAATGTGTGGTCTACAAATCCACCTCCTAAATTACATTTATCCTTTAAATTGCAAATGGAGCAATTGTTGAAAGAGAAAGAACCTCAAGAAGTAGGCTTATGTGTGAGTACTGTTGTTAAGTGAATTTATTCAACCAATAGCATAGTCAATGAATGCCAGTTCTTATCCCTTAAGGTAGAATAAATGAGGAAAATACACAGAATGCTACCTCATTACTTCTTCTGCTTAGAGAATGAAATGACCACCTATGCATAGAAATATAACAAAGGGAAAATCAGTGTTTCCTCAACAAATTTGCTGGAGAACTAAAATAGTTAAAATAGGATGACTGTAGGTAAGACATATGGTTGTATTCTAAGACTAAATAGACCGAGGAATATTGGAACTTGAAGAACAAATAAACGGAAACAGATAATAAGTAAATTTATCTTCTTAGTTACAATACACACAGGTGTCACTTAGGCTTGATTGTTAGAAAGGGTAGTAGAACATTATGCATCTTGGGGGTCCATAAAATCACAAAAAGTCAGAAACATGGTAGGAAGTCTTTAGGTTAGAGTGATGGGGAGAAAACGGAAGGGATGGACAATGGATCTCTAAGAAAATAACAGGGGATGCTATCCTAATATCACAAATATGTACAATTGAACCCAGACGTTCAACATTAAAGAAATAACAACCACCAATACAAATTGCAGATAGAAAAATCTCATAGTGCACAATGATGTAGGGGACTTTTCAGACAAGAACTAATGAATCTATCCCAGAAAATCTGATTGCTTTAATTTATTTTGATCCAGACTCTTTTTTTCAGTCCTACAGGCTTAGAAACTCATCAAGATTATTATATTCATCTTTTTTGGAAATACTTGAGTTAAAAAAAGAAAATATTTGTGAAGGAAAAAAGCCAATTGACTAGTTTAGATGTGAACTATGAAGAATATAACCAGATAACCACGTCTTTTAGTCAATGCATTGTTTCCATGATGCGGAAAGTCACATTATAATTGATAGGTCTGCTATCTGGCGAGAAATGGAGAATTAGAACACTCAATATTTAATGACATCAGGTAAAATCTGCCTGACACATATCTCTCCTTAGGACTGAGATAAGGAGCGCAACCAGATTTTGAACAAGGGCTCTGTCCATATTTTACTCTGTAATAACTCTGTATATTTTAATAAGTTTGCTTTCACCCATCACATACTGGCTTTAAAACTTAACACTGAGGACCATTTTACTGTCTTCAATGTTTTTGTTACCTGAGGTTAGCATATGGAGACTTACACAAATTATCAGGACACTAATAAATTCCTACCTAGACTCCTTAATTGATTGTCTAAGTTAAGAAAAGGATAAAGAGAATGGTTCTTCTAATGCTAAGTTTGAACATTTAAAAAAATTGATGCATGAACTGGAACTTTTAACTTTCCCTTCTGGAAAAATGCTAGGTACTTTACAGCATATAAATCATGTGAAAGGTATCAGATAGTTTCCATAGCTAAAGCTTCTCAAAGAGAAAACGGATAAAGAGTTTTGACAGAAGTACTTAATAATGAAATTATTATAAATTAAAATGCTCCAAGAAGAAATAAAAGGGGGAAGTCTATAAAAACTAAACTGGCTGTTTATGAATTCACATATTTAGGATATTTAGAACAAATAAAAGGAAAAGAAAGATAATATGTGCCTTAATTGGGAAAATGTAATGCTTAAGGCAAAATGCCAAGAATTACAATATGGGCAGAGGAAAGTGAATCTCGGATGGTCACAGAGGCAAGGGTGGCCATCCCACTTTGTCTTCCCCACTAGATTTGTCTTCCTCAGTCAGATGCTTTAAATATATATGGGGAAGTGTTGGTTATAAAATACAAGTAGCCTGACTCGGAGGCTCAGCCTGTAATCCCGTGCTTTGGGAGGCTGAGGTAAGTGGATTGCCTGAGCCCGCGGATTCAAGACCCGCCTCGGCAACTTGGCGAGACCTCATCTCTACAATAAATCAAAAAATTAGCCAGGCGTGGTACTGCGCGCCTATAGTTCCAGCCACTTGGAAGGCTGAGGCAGAAGGATCGCCGGAGCCCAGCAGGTCGAGGCTGCAGTGGCCGGGAGCGGCCACTGCACTCCAGTCTGGGCAACAGAGTGAGACTCCAACTCAAAAATAAAAAATAAAATAAAAAATAAAATAAAATACAAGTAATCTATAGACATCTGCCACTGAAATATTCAGAAAACATAGTTCTTAGATGCTTAGGTAGCTACCCAATTCTGAAAAAACAATGACTTACACATCTCCTAGAAGAATTTTGCCTAAAGATTGATCAACCAAATGGAGAATTAGCTTGAATTCGGCCTCCTTCTAGGTTTTTATTTTATTTTTATTTTATTTTGAGGCCTATTATTTTTTTTGATGACGCATTATTGACCTCTTTATAACATTTTAAGGATTATTTAGTCAACCCATATAGAAGTACTTTCTTATTTTTGTATTTCTAATGTACTTATATCAAATTTATAAAATTTTTAATTTTTTGTAGGTGAATTTTTCTTTCATCTCATTTTGATATTCAATCTCTCTAATACTTTGAGTTTTTTTTTTTTAGTCAAAAGCTCTCTTAAAAATATTTTATTCCTAGCAATGAATACTTAAGGAAGGTTAATGAATAAAAATATTTTATTCCTAGCAATGGATACTTAAGCTCCGTGGCTCAGCCTGTAATCCCAGCACTTTGGGAAGCTGAGGTTAGTGGATTGCTTGAGCCCTCGGGTTTTGAGATCCACCTGGGAAACTTGGTGAGACCTCATCTCTACAATAAACCAAAAATTAGCAGGGTGTGGTAGCGCACACCTGTAGTTCCGGCTACTCGGACGGCTGAGGCGAAAGGATAATCAGAACCCAGCAGGTCGAGGTTGCGGTGGCCGGGAACGTGTCACTGCACTCTAGTCTGGGCGACAGAGACTCCAACTCAAAAAAAAAAAAAAGGTTTATAGCAGTTTTCAGAAATTTTATCCACTGTATTTATCCATTTGTTCTTATTGTTTTATTCCATTGTGTGTGCTTGTGTTCACATATTAAACAAATTGGTACCTTTCAGTATTCATTTCTGTAAATGTTTTCTCAGTAATTGATATTCTGACAGGAAAAAAAGGAAATTTTATAAGTTGGAATATTATTGGACTCCATTAAATGTTGTTTTTCAAGATAAGTTTATAAAATGAAAATGTGGAATGAAAGGATACATCAAACATGGGTATCACCACTGTGAGTAAAATCTCAGTATTTTCTCAAAAAAAGTTATGATTGCTCACTTTGGTTAGTTTAATAGTTGACTATTGAGTGAAGTCTATTGAGCAATTTTAAAAGTGTTTTAAAATTGTAAAATTAGTAGGGATTTCTTACTCAATACAGCACAAATATTGGCTGTAGTTATTTTTTCAGCAATTTGTTGGGCAAATAGACTTTAAGCTAAAGACTTTTGCCAAAATCCTAACCCACCCATATTCCAAAATATACCCTTAACTATCTCCAACCCTCAGTCTGACCTCAGAATCTCTAGGGAAGTGGTCCCCAACCTTTTGGGCATCAGGGACTGGTTTTGTGGAAGACAATTTTTCCACAGATGGTATGGGTTGGGTGTGTGTGCAGTCAAACCTCACTGCTAATATAATTTGTATTTGCAGTCACTCCTCAGTGCTAGCATCACCACTTCAGCTCCACCTGAGATCATCAGGCATTAAATGATCATAAGGAACATGCAACCTAGATCTCTCATGCGTAGTTCACAATAGGGTGCACACTCATGAGAATCTAATGCCACAGGTGATCTGAAAGAAAATGGAGCTCAGGCAGTAATGTGAGTGATGGAGAGGGGATGTAAACACAGATGAAATTTCCCTCTCTTGTCCATCACTCACCCACCTCCTGCTGTACTGCCTGTTTCCTAACAGGCCACGGACTGGGGATTGGAGACTCCTGTTCTAGGGTGGCTATTATATTTAAAACATGCAGCAATTGGCCTTAATACACAGATTTGACCTGCTATTCACTTTGCTACCAGACTTGCTCCTATGGTAGCCACAGTTTTCAATGCAGGCAATCTCCCAAAGTCTGGCAAACCAAGCTTATCTAATGGGTTATGTGGTATATGAACAGTGAATGAGATTTTAAAAAAGTATTTTCTGAGTCAGGCCACCTAAGTCTGATTTGTGGGTTTGAATGAATCATTGTTAAAGAGTAAATCTCAAAGATTATCATCAGAGAGAGTCATGCCAGGCAGCAGGACAGAGGGGAAGAACTGACTGACAAACCAGCCCAACTAAAAGAGCTAAGATACATGGTACTTCTGGAGGTTGGCTGAGAAGTTCAAACATGAATAAAGCAGGAGAACCTGTTCTGGAGAATGCACTCAGCTGAGCCAGTCTGGTATAAACCTAATAATATTTTAGGGTTAGAAAGTTTTACAATATAAGATGTTTTGATCTATGCCCTGTAGATTATTGTAGCCCATGGTAACTCTAGTTTTCTGTGGACCATGCTGTTTTCCTTAGGGAAATGGACTAAATTGAGTGAGAGCAATATGAAATTCTAACCTTATCTGCTGCCTCTCACATACCAGGTTAACAGCTCTTAAGTGCTCTTAACCCTTTCTAGAAATATAGATGATTTTTCAAATCACTCAAGGTTTATATGTAGCAATAGCAGAGGCAAACCAGTCTAGACACATTTCTAGAGTAGAATTTATTTTAAATATATGCACAGGAGGGGGATATGGGTACATAGCTTTAAAATTTCAGGGTAGTGTTGTTCTATTAAGAGTTATTAAAAAAGATTAAAGCTTGAGGATAAGGAACAAGACAAAACAAAAGTTGTAGGGATTGGTCATCTTGGAAATGGGGTAACAAGAATTTATAGAACTATTTATAGATGAAAAGAAGAGGTTTATAATTCATTCAACCAAAATGTATTTACGAATTTTTTCTATCTTCTGGGCATTGAGCCAGGTACTGGGTGCTGGTTATATAGTAAAAAAATAAAACTGATGCCATAGATAATGTATAACTATCAAAAGTATTTGTTACATCTTTTGTAACAAGAATACCAGTGTTTAGTCAGGAAAGAATATAGCAAACAGAGCTCTGGATATATTAGAAGTTGATTAAGAAGGAATTAACTGAGTTGAAGTTTTGGGGTTCAGGCAAACAACCCAGAACCATCTCTCAACTGGAGAGTGAGAGGGGTATCAAAACACTATTATCCTGACTTTTTATTAAGAAAGAAAAAATCATAGTCAAAAAAATACAGATTAGTAACCTCACCTCTGCTAATTTAACAAATATTTTTTAAGCAGAATTATTCCAAGAACAGGGAAGCAGAGTTTACCATTTAATGGAGGTACTTCCATGATACATATTAGTAAAGTAAATAGTATGATGATAATTGTGTAATGTGGACACAAAGATAAGGAAAATATGCCTACATCACCTAGGAAATGAAATTATATTAATTATGATTCTAGAAACAGATCACTGAGCTAAACATGGCACGGAGGACATTTATCTTATGACAAAAAAAAAATCCCAGGTTAATTCAGTGGCTCGACAGTGTTATCAAGTATTCAGGTTCCTTCCATTGGTCTGCTAAATCATGTTACTCTTTATGATCAAAAGATGAGCTACATTTCAAAATCTTTCATGGATGAAGATAGCAGAATTTCCATGGCAGCATCAGGCCAGTCATAGTCTATTCCTTTATATTAGGGAGGACCCTACTCGTTGGATTTTTTTTTTCCTGAACCCTGAACAAAATCCAGAATGTCCTAGTCAGAATAGGAAAAAAAGGGGAAAAAAAGTTGTCATGAGTTCTTCAACAGGATCTGCCATAAGAAGCTGACATAGAACTGTCAACATTTTACTTGTACATTTACTTGCATGCAAGGCTGACTAGTTCAATAGGTACAATGTCAAGGCCCAAGATGCATTTTAGGGCAAAAATATATTTAATTTTTTTAAAACCAGAATACGAAATAAGATTTTACATTAAAGAAAATGTTTCCATATATAACACCGATATCTTTGTACCAAGGAAATTGTAAAGCATAAAATTTAGTACAAAGGAAAGAGCCCATGGAAGGCATAGTACAACATTAGCTGAATGAGTATAGCATGATAGGTACACATGAAGGGAAAGTGCATTCAAGGTGAAGGGAACAGAGTATGCTTTCCTCATGGGATAGGTGAACCATCTATCCTGTTCACCCCAAGACAAAGGAATGGATGTCCACACTCAAATTCCCAAGTGGTCTTAGAATCATGTGCATGAGCAGACATCTGCAGTGAGGATACTTACATTAATTTATTCCAAGATAATTTCTAATTAAGCTGGACACTATAAATAGATTTTTTTCTAGGCATTATGCATCATGAAAATAATGCACCAACCCACTTTTAACAGATTTCTTCCTATTATTTTGCAATGATAGATTGATATTTCCAAAAGATAGTCATGTCCTTTTCAAGCCTAATGCAGTGTTCCATAAACATTGTGCCATAAGTGTGTGCGCACAACACACTTACACATATATTTCTGCTTATAAGACACCTTTCCAAACTAGTGTATTTGATAAGTGGCTATCTCTATATTTTTGCTGTCAAGAACCTTTATTTGCCAGCTGGTTAGAAAAGGAGGAGGCAAAGGTCAGTTTGCTTTTCCCCTGAAACAAATCTGTCATAGCACTGTTGCTATACACTCCAGTAGCCTTGTGGGACTGAGGGATGCCAGTTCTCCTCCTTCAGGGTACTTTCTGCTCAAATACACCCACAACAGATTTTGTTTTAGATAAATCAAATCTGACATCAGAATGGCAATCAAGTATATTATGGCAGAAAATAACTGAAGTTACCAAAAGCTTGCCCAGATATTTCCAAAAGAATACTTTAAACAGCTTCCTGTAATATATCTGCACACATCAAGGTTTTCTGACCTGATGCAAAAGTTTTATTTTAGAGAGCAAAACTGCAAAGTTGAGCAATCAAAAGAGTCAAAGCTTCTCTGGCAAAAACAAATGTGGTTCAAGCATTAGTACATATATTGGCTGTAATGAAAATATCTTTCTATAATACACTTTCCACTCTCAGCTGTGAATTTCCATGGGAATTATTTCTAAAGACAAGCTTCAGGGAAAGCATCAATTAATCTGCTGAATGAATTTTTTAATCTATTCTCAATGCTGAGACCCCCTTCCGGTGCTTGGTAATTACCCCAATATTTTCTGCACGCTTGTTTAAACGGCATCCTCTTGGGCTTCCTGTGAAGAAGGCCCCTCTCCCTGCTAATCTGAAAGGCAGTGTGCCTTATCGCTCTGCCTCATTCCATCTGCAGCTTGTAGGGGGTCCCGCTAATCATTGTCATTGGAACATTGGATGAGCAGTCTGGGGACATAGATAGATGCAACACCAAAGGAGACCAGGGACTTTCCAACAGAGTGCTCATCTTCATAAATGCATCATCCTTTCCAGATTCAAAGCAAGAGATGCACTCCTTTAGAGCAAAGACCTGCACCTTAATTATACAAATACAGTGATCAAAGTTATTAACACTCTTTTCAAAGGCTAGGGATTTAATAGAATGGTGTTTTGTTACCTTTGACAGAAAGTATTTAGCCATCATGATGAGCAAAATTAACAGGAAAAAACACAATAGGGGGATTTTTAAAAAGTAAGAGGAAAGAGAATATAGTGTTAAACAAAAATGCCATTTATAGAGAAATACAAATTTAAAAGCAGTTGCTGCAAAATAAAAGATAAAAGTTGTGGAGTGTTGAGCTGTAAAAGAACTTCAAAGTGTATTCAGCTGTCACGTTGGTTTTTCTTACCTTCTTAAGTAGTAAGTTTCAAAAGATAAATGTGATCCACAATTTATCCACGTGATTCTTCTACAGAGGATATAAAGCACAGTGATTTTTTTCATATAAAAGAATATTCATAATGGAAATATGTACCCTTTATTTTTTTACAATGATGACTTTTATACTTCTTGAGATTGTGACATGTATGAACATTGTTTTCTAACTACATAAGTTTAGAGATTTCTTGAAACAGAGATGTCTGAGGACAAGCTATACTACTTTACTTGGTGTGTAATAAATAGATGTGTGTAATTTGATTCAGAAAACTAAAATATATAATTTAAAGAATAAGAAATGAGATTTCTTTGACTGATATGTATTTGAACAAAAGAAAATTAAGTAAAAGGTTGAGGGAAAATAAATCATTCCTTTTAATCTTAGAATATAAGAATCTCAGCTCAATTAATTTATCTCTGAGTTATCTGAGTTACAATATTAAAAGTGTTTGAGATAGCTTCTTATTTATAATGACATTGACATCAAGATATTACTAGCACTATTTTTCTACTTGTTATCATCCAATTCAATTAAAACATTTAGAAATCCTCTATATTTAGAATATTAAGAAAAATATTGAGGAAACCTCTATCCATTTTATTTTTATTTTATCTATGAATCATAGCTCAAAATTATTACACATAAAATGAATATTCATGAAATTCTAGAGGACTACATTTCATCATGTACCAGAAAGAGTCAGGCACAAAAATAGGGTGGGACTTCAGCTAAAATTTAAAGGTCTATTTTAATCTCTATTTTTTTCCCCTTGTTCTCTCTGGAGACTTTATTCTAATCTGATTTTTTTCTCTACTACCTTTTTCAAAATGTCTTCATGCCATCACTCTAATCTCTGTGGCTAAAACCAATGGTCAGTTTTCTGTTCTCATTTTGGTTGACATATTAGCAGCATTTGTCTTGGTAGTTCAGGCCCTTTCCTTGAATATTTGCTTCCCATACAAAATCTTCTCTTGATTTTCACCCTATGTTACTCACCACTTTGTCTGGTGTATCCTAATTTTGTTGGTTTATCTAGATAGCCTTCTGATTTCCCATCATGTAAGCATGCAACAACTAAGTTCTTGATTATTTTCCTTCTGTCAATTGGACCACCTTAGATATCTCATTCAGTCTCATAGTTTTAAAGACTACTTACATGCTATGATTCAGAAATAACATTTTTTATCTGCATGTACTCATATCCAGTTTTTTATCTAGTCTAACATTTTAATGAATAAACATTTCAAATCTAACATAGCCAAAACAAAATTCCTGAACTTTCCCCCAATATGCTTCCCAACACAATAAATGCAAATTTCATTTTATAATTCCTGAAGCAAAAACATCTTGGATTTATCTGACTCATTTGTTTCTTTAGTTATCCACAGTCAATGGCATCTCATGTTGCTCAGATGCAATAACATCTTACAATGGCTATGAGGCTCCACAGTACAAGGTTTACTACTACTTTTCTGAATTGATCACACCTTACTTTTGCTCATTAAAAAACTTCACATAAGTCTCTTGCTGTTCCTAGATCATGTCCAACATGCCATCATCTTTGCTTTCCTGACTTTTCTGTTTTGAAAATTCAATCCTACATTTCTGTTTGACTTACTCCATCATTTCCTTCATGCCTTGTATATTAACTATGTGCTCATGAGTGGCTGTGGGTTTCCCTGCATAAATTAGCTTGACTTTCTCGTATGCATTTTTCTCATCTGTACCCATGCTGATAAAACTCACTATATAGGGCCATTGTATGATTTCAGTGAGAGAGTCTAACAGCATTAGCAAAAACCTTATGAATGATTTTTCCTACTCTCAGTTCATAACAAAGCATGCTCCTAGAGATATATAATAACAGCATTTATAAAGGGTCAAATTATGGTCAAATAAAATGTGTATCAACATTGCTCCACCTCTTGAAACAAAAGATGACATGTTTACTTAGCCTGTCCAGAAATCAACCAGTAAAGGAAAGATTAGTAAAAATCTAGACAAATAGTCAAAGTATTTGACTAGAACTAGAAATATCCATGTTATATGCAAAAGTGAAGAGATTCCAATAAAGAGGAAATTCTTCAAAATGAGGCGGCTCAGAAAATTCCAGTGCTACAGTATTGTACAGTTCAACTCAAAATGTTTAGAATGTGTTAGAACCAATGTTGCCACCAGGGTCATTATCACAGACATAAGTAGTCACATTTGAAATGCAGGAGTGTAATTGATGACATGGATTGTATTGTTTGATCACTTGGGCCCAAATCCATTTTTCCAATTATTGGTAGGTCAGTGTAGCATGGGTTCATGTTGAGCTAGTTATATAGCCCCTCCAGCTGTCTAACTTCTCTTTGCCTGACCTTCAGATCTATAAAGTAAGAATAGTGAGACTACATACTATTTTTGTGAGGATTAAATAATCAATGAAATAAACTCTTGGAGTAGTGCCTAATTCACAGTAACTGGTCAATAAATATTAGTTATTAGTAACGTTTACCCTCTCCCCACCCCAAGCAAGTCTTTCCTAGAGCCCTGCATAAGGAATCAAGCAGTTTTAAGAACATTGAATAGGTAGAATGTAATTTAACTGGATGACATCTCCCAGAGATAATTGTTCCTAGCTAAGTGTTTTGTGTGGCTGCCATTATTCCAAAGTATCAAAATCACTGTTAGGAAGAGGATAAGCAGCTCTTCTTTTGTCTGTCAGCTCTCTCTCTTCAGTCTCTCTGTAGTCTCAATTTCTCAAGGATGGACTAGAAGCCAATTGAAAAAAATGTATATGTTGGTCTCTTTGCATTGAGTGATCTAGTCTGAACTAAATGCTATCTGTCAAGGAGTGGAGACTTAGAAGTGTCAAACAACCCATGATAGCTTTGGAGTGCCATGAAACTTAAAATTACTCTCTAGACCCTTGGAGAAACTTGAAACTCTTAAGTATTACAGCTTCCTGATGAAGGACTCAAATCTATTTGCCCTAATTTTCTGTCCTAATGATTTCTAAGGGGTAGTTTGTTTTCCATGAGTCTGCTCTTCAAGGGAGCAATCAAAATGACTTATTTTAGTCTGGACCAAGTATGAGGCACTATAAATCAGCTGAGGCTTGAAGATACCACATCTTGCTTCTAACTCATATGGAATTTTAATAAAAGAAACAAGGGAATGACTGACACGTGGGGAAGACAATTTTTTTAAGGCAGGTCTAACATAGATACATTTTCTCCTCACCAACTGTGTGTTTGGAATAAATATAGATTTCAATTGGTTTAAAATTATATTTAATATCTAGAGTTATCTAAAATGCAAATTTTGTTTTACTTCCATGTTTTATATGACTGACATTTTAGAGTGCTGTTGCTTTCTTTGATTTAGCCTTCACTTGTTTGGCTAGAACTCATGGCAGTAAGTGTACGTGTGTGTGATTCAATAAACATGTAGAGAATAATGCATTATTCCATTTTTTTGGTTCTCATATAAACTATATATTGTTTTCATTCTGACTAAACTGTACATTCATATTCAGTAATTGACTTTTTTCTTTATATGAGCTATGAAAATTTATCTTTTATAATTTATAACCATAAATGGAAAAAAGGAGTTTTCCAAATACTAAAGTGTAACATTTACAGGTCTAGGTACAAATCTTTAGTGGATTTAGAGTCTCACTGATTAGTTAAAGGTGTGTATATTGATTTGGGAAGATCAAAATTTAGCACATCATTTAGACAACTTCATACATTGAAATAAATTCAGAAAAACTCTAAAATAGTAAATTTGGAAGACATAATGCCTGTTATATTTCCTCTATTTTAGTTGTTTACCCAAAAATCTTGTTCAAAATTTCATGCTAATTCTCATATTCATAATTTTTTATAAAATATTGTTTGAGTATCACTAACTTAGGTAACCTAGAATATATTTATTCTCTCTTTTTAGCAAATAACAATCTCATAAGATACTTTCATACCCATTCTGTGAATGCATATAATTGAAAACTTGAAGACTGCGAAGATCTCCTTTTTCTTTTGAAGTTTGAAACTAGAGGCCAGGCACAATGAACCCCAGCACTTTGGGAGGTGGAGACAGGAGGATCACTTGAGTCCAGGAATTCAAGAACATCCTGGGCATCATAACAAGACTTAATCTCTACAAAAATTAATAATAAAAAACAAAAATTAGCCTGGTGTGGTGGCAAGCACTTGTAGTTCCAGCTTTCAGGAGGCTGATGCAGAAGGATTGCTTGAGCCCAGGAGTTAGAGACTATGCTGAGCTGTGATAGTGTTCATCTTAGCTGGGTGATATAGTTAGACTCTGATTTTTTAAAAAAAGTTAGAAACTGGGCCATTTATAGCTAATTTTAGAAAAAAAAAATAGTTTCATTAAATTTATGTCCAAAAAGTCTTTGTGAAATGTCTTGATAGGTAGAGAAATGGGAAAGAGGAACAATCTGTTAACTCAACTTGCAAATGACACACATACACACACACACACACACACACACACACACACACACACATACATTAAAGATAATGTGTTGCATGCACTGTGTTGTTTTCTCTTTTCAAGGAGTAAAGTATTTTACAAAATTCCTAAACCTCTTCTGAGAAATGAGGGAATCACTATGATGATAGAATCAGCTAGAGATTACCTACAAAAAATTCACCAATCCACATGAAACAGAAAACAAGAGAATGCCTATTGTATATGTATTTTTAAATGTTGAATGAACTAAGAATCAGTAAATTTAACTTACTAACAGAATAGAGCATCTCATGTGCCTGAATGCTAGGTTAGAGAGCACATAATGTTTTCTTTCAGGGGTGCCATTTTCTTCTATTCAAATCCAATTTGTAACTTACCCTGTACAATTTTGTAATCTGAATGGTAATTACATGTACCAATTCCTTCTCATTCTAAATTATCACCTTCTTCTCTGTTACCATTTATATTGGTGTATTTTTCTCACTATCTCAACACAATTTAAGAAATGTTTCCATTGTAAAACTTGTTTCTTCAATTTGAGGTATTGCTCTTTTTGAAAGTTAATTTAAAAATAACTATACCTGGGATAAGAAAGTGTTTCTGTTTACTATTCATTCTAAACACTTTATTCAGCAACTATTATATATAAGATGCTCTCTTATGCACACTGAAAAATGGAAAGCTCTACAACACCTTTTTCTTTTTTAAAGTAAATTTTACCAGATGTTAAAAAAAAATGGTTTCCTCTGATTTCCCACCTCTGTGGGCTGGCCCAACCCTGTCCAGCAGGCTGTTGAAATCACACAGAAGAATACTTCATCTCTTCATATCTGTCAGAGGTCAAGACTCTTATCATGCTGAGCTGCAGACATGCCTGTTAAATTACAGTATCTTTTGAAAAACAGAAAGACACATAGGCATGTGCACATACACACACTTTATTCCTGTTGGACATTGGGTATTGTCAATAAGACATTGGGAGTGTTATTTAAATTCATTTTAGAAAAGAAAATACTTTCTTGACTTTCTTAAATTTAGAAAACCAAGTTAAGCCGGGCTCGGTGGCTCAGCCTGTAATCCCGCGCCTTGGGAGGCTGAGGTGAGTGGATTGCCTGAGCCCGCGGGTTCGAGACCCGCCTGGGCAACTTGGTGAGACCTCATCTCTACAATAAATAAATAAAAAAAATCAGCCGGGCGTGGTAGCGCACGCCTGTAATTCCAGTTACTTGGAAGGCTGAGGCGGAAGGATCGCCGGAGCCCAGCAGGTCGAGGCTGCGATGGCCGGGAGCGGCCACTGCACTCCAGTCTGGGTGACTGAGTGAGACTCCGACTCAAAAAAAAAAACAAAAAAAAACAAACAAAAAGAAAACCAAGTTATTGGTCAGATTAAGGGTTATTTTCTACTTCTCTGTGTGGATATGTTGAACTAAATATTAGGCTTTGTAATCTGTAATTACAATCCCTGATTATCTAGTAAAAGTATTTGAAATGCACTTTTTAGTTAAGACTCACTTTTTCATTTTTTTTAAATCTTGAGTCTTTCTGCTGTATATGATGTCATATACATAATAGATGGGACAATGGGGGCACAGAACATCTGTTTGATGCGCTGCCTACATTAGCCTCTGAATTGCAAGTGGCTGACTGTGAGATACCAGGAAGAAATCTTGTGAGAGTGACTTAATTTAGAAGTCCAATATGGACCAAGAGTTCCAGAACACTACTAGTGTACTCTCCCTCCACCAGACCAGCACGTGAAAATGGAGGGTATCACTGATTGTCCTCCTAAAGACCCAGAAGTTAGCTTATTCCCAAATGTTTCAAATTTGAGAAAATGTACTTCTGAAGGAATAGAATTAGATATGCATTTCTGTAAGTGTGGTGGCAATTACTGCAAGAGCATTAAGCAGTTTGGACTTAAGAAAGCCTGTACCTTGTCGAAACAGTGGAGAATTGGATTTGTGCTCATGTGGAAACCTTTTGATGAAGGGCTCTAATTCCTTAGATTCTCTTTTTATAGACTCTTAGAAAGGTTCACTTTACAGAACAACATGCCAGTTGTACAATGGGCAGTGGCCCATGATAAATGAAGACACAGTGGAAAAGAGCAAGCCGTGCTGACAAAACTTCAAAGCCCACAAATGTTAGTACTTAAGACAATACATTTTCTGCTTGCCCTAAATAGCAAAGGGAGCTAATATTGAAAGATAAAATAGTTACAGGCTAGATACATTACACACTTTAACTGACCATCCTAGTGCAATATGGCTCTGCATAATCATTAGCCAATGTCTATCTCTTCACTATTTATCCAGAGGTGACCAAATAAAGATGTCCATGTGATAAACAAGTACCATCCCAAATAAATGACTATGACTTGAGGAGATTGACTCCTCTACCTCATGACCCTGGGTATAAATTTGGATCCATAAAAATAATTTTGATTTTACAGTACCACCATGTGTGTATATATTTTGAGGGCAACTTTCACATAGAACATAAGGTGAATGATGCCTGTTAAAATTTTGCAACAGGGCAGGAATGCAAATAACATGAATTGGCCAAATGTGACAAGGATTTTGTAATAGAAATCATTACCTGATTAAGTTAAGATAAAGGGGACATGTTTTGGCTAAACAGTCTGTAGCCAAACTTCTGCAAACATTTTGAAACTATTTATTTAAAGAAGGATATCAAAAATATACAAATCAAGTTGCATCTGGAGGGAACTTTAAACGAGTTATTTGGGGTAGCATTAAATAATTTTCTTATGATAAAACTGAGAATTTCTCCCCTCTTTTCAGTCAAAACAGTCTCATGCATTTGAAAATGTATCTTCTGCTGCACAAATATAAACATGTCTTTTTTCATTGTGCCTAGGTGTCATTTTACCTTTCTATGGAACACACTATGTTCTTATTTAGTAGATACCACCAAAAGTTCAAAAAGCAGTTATAATACAAACTCGAGTTTACAGTGTTATCTTAAATCTGTTGCTTTATGTCTGGTATTATTTTTGAAAACCTCTGTATTTGTCTTCAAATATTGCTTTGCCCTACTACCTGTCTCTCTGCCCTTCCTAACTCCAGTGACAACTATTTTAGACCCTTTTGCATGTCCCATGTGGATTTTTAAGAGAACAATGTCATGGTCTGACCACTTGGAACCCTGTTATTGACCGAAGCCTGGATGCTGTGACTGACTGAGACTCAGTTATCGATTATAAGATTATTCTCTTAAGGTAAGTGGCACATTGTTTACATACAAAGTTAGGTTGCAGTTTGCTGCCTATGAAGGCACTTTAGGGATAAATTTAATTTAGTAATGTCTTATCTTTTTTTCTGTATTTTTGAAATTTTAATCTGTCTGTACTTTAACATGGTTATTTACATTGATTTATCTTTCAGATCATAAATTCTTATTTGAGCTGGTCATCTAATATCATCTAATAGCTCAATGACTTTTTTCATGTATAATTCCTGAGCAGCCTTTCATTCTTAGGCTGACTGAAAACTCTTGGACTACATGCTTACCCTCAGGGTGCAATCTTAATCCTCTCTTCTACTATGGTCCTCTCATTCATATCTTAATAGTCCTGTTAAAGTCACTGTGCCAGCAGCCTGACTAATTTCCTAGTCTTTGGGTAATGAAGAGTTCCTGACTCTAATATGGATCTGTCCTTAGAATCTAGGTCTTGTCCTCTGCCTGGATCCCTCCACAGTCGAGTTACTACTCTGATTCCTACATATATTCATGCAAATTCATAGCCAGATTTCTGAGTATCAGCCTTCTGTTAATCGATGATAGTTCTCTATGTGTTGGTTCAAATCACTACTTCTCTTTATTTCTCTTCGCTGTGTTTTTTGCCATTTGCCTTGATCATGGTCAGAAATTGTCCCTATAATGTAAAAATGTCTTCTAGACTAGTCTCCTCAGCCATCAGGACCTGGGGACTAGGGTTTCTCATGGTAGTGTTGTATCCTAGCCTCTTACCACGACAGTCATTTGTTATAAGATACTTTCCATGCTCTCTTAGACATTCAGAGACACAGCAGGTCTCATATAAATGGTTCTTTGCCTGTGTCATAGAATTGACCTCTCCTTTGTCTCCTCTGTTAAGGGTATATTATAACTATAGAAACAAGTTTGTTACACAAAAATGACACTCAAATATTATTTTTTCAATTTAAAAAATAACCAAACATAATTTTATATATGTATATAATCTAACATATAAGAAATATAGCAACCTTAAAGAAGTGAACTTTTAATTATTAATCCCAACAAGACCTTCGTGTCTTTATAAATGTGGTTATACCGGTGAAAGAATTTGAATCATTGACAATCGCCAAAATCAAGTCCTATAGTTTCAAAACCATATTAGCAAATATATAACTTTAGACAAATTCATTGCATTTGAATCAAATTACAGCTTCAGGTGGGGCATAAATGGAAGGATAAAGAAAGAATATACACACTGATGAGCCTCTCTTGGTAATTAGGGGGTCAAAATATTTTTCAGATCGATGACTTGCACTTATGAAACATGAATCAATGCATCCTTCCTTCAAAAATAAAATCTATGATATATGGGTATATAGTAGATACCCTACATCTTTAAAATAAATACAAAAATTAAAAAAAATATATTTAACTCTTATTTTCACCAACTACCTTGATGCTGGAATTTACTTCACTTACCTGTTGCATGTGCTCATTCTGACTAGATATAATTTAGGTGGGGTACATTAAGAAAACTAAACATTTAGTATTGAGAAGCAATGCAAAAAGCACATATTTTCACACTGTGACTAAATACTACCCTATCACTATATCCAGATGTGTGTAGGATGAGCTAAGACTTGGGAATTATTCAAATAAAATATGGGAGTTCAGAACCATAGATGGAATTACAAATGGAGAGAAGATTATGCGAGTCAGGGATAGAGTGAGGATCAAAGGAATGAAGTGAAGTTCAGAGATAAGACTAAGAACTATTTTTGGTAATAAAAACAGCCTTTCAATATTTTGATGTGGCACAAATCATTGCATTAGAATTTTTTATGTAGAATCATCCATACCGCATGTCGTGTTTCATCCCAAATATCAACGATTACATCATGAGGGACCCCAAATATTTAACTCTAAGAATTAAAATATTAAAGTAGATACTTATAGAATGAGATCAGATTTCCACATCAGTAACTGTTCATAAATGAGAAACATAGAAATATCAAAATTTAAGCAAAATGCCCCGGTGGATGTCTCTGTAGAATAGGATGAGAAGGCGATTTTGAATAAAAAGCTTATGTCATTGCACTATTCTTCAGACAATTCCTTTGTTAAAAGAAAGAGAAAGTGCATTCAAAAGACTGGAGCTTGGCCTTTTTACTTCATAGCTGTCTAGCCTGGAAAGAGGTACAATTGACTTGAAAGGGAAGTGGCTACCTCAGGTTATTCCAGCTTGATGACACCAGCCATTGCAATTATAAAACTAATTACCCTTGAACTGATTCTGAATTCACCAAACTGACTTCGGGTTGGAATCTGATTTTTCAAAGAAGACTTTCCTACAGAAAGTGAATGTCCTAGCCACTATGAACATAACAAGTTATATTTCTCATTACAAATCAATATGTTGGGTTTCTGGTTTACAGTTAAATTATTTAAAAATATGATTATTGTGCATTTAATTTTTAAGTAACTAAACTACTTGAGCTATATTGACAAAATCATGATTCTGCTTCAGAAACATTGAGAAGAAAAGCACATCCAATGCATCAAGTTAGAATGTTTAAACCTTTTTAATTCAGAGAAATGCAGAAATCTGAAATATTCACTTGATGGGTTTTGACGAATCTATATATCCATTTATACAATGTGCACATCAAAAAATAGAGTGTGTCTGTAACCCATAAATCATTCTTATTGTCCTTTTGAGTCAATCTCTTCCTACAGAGGAAGCCACTATATTGATCTCTATCACCACAGATTATTTTTGCCTTTTCTAGAACCTTATGTAAACAAAACTATGGAATGTATATTACTTTTTATTGATAATGTCACACTATGTAATATCTGTAAAAATTAATTCATGCTGTTTTTGTATCAGTAATCACCTTTTCATGCTTTATTTATGCCACTATATGTATATACCATAATGTTATATTCATTTTTCTGGATAAAATATTTGTCCCACACGCCCCAGCATGGGCTTATAATATATAAAGATGCTAACATTTTCTTCATACATTGGTGGTGGGGTGATGCATACAGTTACTTATTTTCATTATATACCAAGAAGCAGATTTGGTAGGTTGGACAGGTGCGTGTTTAACTTTATAAAATAATATCAAAGAGTTTTCCATTTTATGCTTCCTCCAGCAATGCATGACAGGGAAGGTCTTGGTTGCTTTGCCATCCTCAAATAGTTAAAAAAACCTTTTTTTAAGTTTATCCATTCTAGAGGGAGTATAGTGATATGCCATTGTTGTTCTAATTTGCATTTTCTTGATAAAGTATGATGTTGGACACTTTCTATGTGTTTATTTTCTTTTGATTGTTTAAGTCTTTTGGTTAGATAATTGGTATGTTCAATTATAAGTTTGAGGAGTTCTTTATATAAAATGAATTAAAATTATTTGCTAGAAAGTTTTACAAATATTTTCTCACAGTATGTGTCTTATGCTTTCATTTACTTAAGTATATTTTAATGAAAGAAGTCTTCATTTTAATGACGCCAAATTTATTAAAATTTTTCACATATTGTTAGTGCTTTTACATCCTGATAAAATTTTACCTGCCTCAGAGTTGTAATAATATGTTATTATGTTTTCCTCTTAAGCTTTACAGTTTTTGATTCTATAATAAGGTCTATTATATATCTTCAATTAATTTAGTATTTATTTTATATGATAAGACAATTGAATATTCAATTTTTCCTGTGTCACATTATTTGAAAAGAAATTGCTTTTTTCTTTGAACTGTATTGCTGCCTTTGTTAAAAATCAGTTTTCTGCAGTTATGTGAGCTTGTGTCTGGACTTTGTATTCAGTTTCATTTGTCCATTTGTCTATCTTTATTAATTTCTTACATTTTAAAGACAAGTAGTAAGGAAGGCCCAAATTCATCTGTACAATGACCATTCGTATACCTAATCATGAATTGTACCTCACAACTTTAAAGAAAAAACAATTTTAAGAAAAAATAAAATAAGACAAACAGTATAAATTATCTATCTTTTTTCTTTGTCCAATTTTTTGACTACTTTAGGCTATTTACATTTTCATATAATTTTTAAGTTTATCTGTCATTTGCCTTAAAACCACTATTGGGCTAATAACTTTGATTACATGGAAACTATAGATCAATATAAGAAAATTTTACATTGTAATAACTTGTGTCTTCCAATCCAAGAATATAGTATCTCTTCATTTATTTATGTCTTAATTCATCTCAGCAATGTCTAGTAATTTCCTTATGTTAGTTTTAAGATATTTTATGTTTTGATATAATTTAGTGATTTTTATTAGTTACATCTTCAAAATTTTTGTTGCTACTATATATAAATGCAAATGATATTTCATTTTGTGACTTGTGTCCTGTAAATTTTTAGAATATACTTACTAGTTCTAGCAGGTTATGAGTATATGTACAAACATATATTCTTTTTTAAATTTTTAAATTTTTATTTTTTAATTATTATTATTATTTTATTATAAAGATGTGGGGTACAATTCAGGGTTAAGTATACAAACATTGATTATATATTCCTTTAAAAATTTTAAGGACACAATCATGTATGTAAGTAACAACAGTTGAACATTTTGCTGTTTAACTGTTATGGCTTTTGAACTATTTTTCTTGTCTTCTTGTACTGCCTAGAATATTAAGAAAAATGTTGGAAAGCAGTTGTGAGATAGAACATTCTTGTTTTTTTTCAAAGTTAGGTAGAAATAGATTACTATTGCACCAATTAGATACGATATTAATTGTAAGATTTGTGTAGATATCCTTTATCTATTTAGAGGTTTCCTTCTACATCTAGCTTATAGAATGTCAATATCTGAATGGCTATTGAATCTCATCATATGCTTTTTCCACATCTCTAGTAATTACCCTATGAATGTGCTTTATTCTATCTATATGAGGGGAGACAAAAAAAACTGGAATTATTTCTTGGAGGGTGAGTCCCTCGTGGTACAGGTTTCCCCCTTCACATAACTGTTCTAAGAACCCATTGGCATCATTGTGCCAGCTAGCTTTTCTGTGAGAGGTTCGGCTTCAGCAATTTTTTTTTTTTTTTTTTTTTGAGGAGGAATTCTTTCAACACAATTGCCCATTTCATGATGGGTGATTTACATGAACAACCTGCCCATGCCACGCTGAGGCTGAGTGTTCTGAAGTTTTTGACTAAAAACAGTACGACCTCCATGCTCCATCCTCCCTAATTCACCAAAATGACTTTTTTTTTTGTTTCCCTGGATGAAAAAAAATGCTCAAAGGGAAATGTATTGCTAATGTGGAAGAGGTAAATAAATAAGAGACAGGAGCACTAAAAGACATCAAAATTGATGAGTTCAAAATCTGTTTTGGGCAGTGGAAAAAAAGTTTTGGTGGGTGTACATTGCATCAAATGGAGAGTACTTTGAAGGTGACTGAAGTTTAAACATGTAAGAATAAACACACAGTTTTTTAATAAATAAATTTTGGGAGGCTTCCCCTTGTACTACATACTACAGTTTTTAACTTTCTGTTTTTACAACAGCAAAATAAACTCATTCTCAAGGTAAAGTTTTCTTTGTTGAGTCTTATTTTTTAAAGGATTTTGTGTCTCTGTTCATGAAGTGCCTGTAATTTTCTTTTCTTATAATGTCCTTGTAAGGAATACTTGGTGGCATATGTATGAGTAGCAACATGGTCTTATTTCCTTGTTTCTGCATACATTCCTGTAAGATTCATATAATTTCTTTGATTTTTTTCTTACATGATTGCAAAAATTAACTGATGAAGCAATGTGTTCATAAGATTTAGCTCTGGGGAAAGATTTTAATTACAATTTAAATATCTTGGCAAATTAAAGGCTATTCAATTTTCTATTTCTTCTTCTGTCAGTTTGGGAAGTTGTGTGCTTCAAGGAATTAGTTTATTTTCTCTAAATAATTGAAATAATTAGCAAAGTTATTTATAATATTCTCTTATTTGTCATTTCATATCCACAGAATCTGTAATGATGCATTTCTTTTATTGCTGATATTAATGATACGAAATTGTCTTTCTCATTTAAAAATTATCAATCTTGCTAGCTAAAAGGTTATCAATCTTATTATTTTTTAAAATGGACTTTTCTTATTTAAAGTTTTAAATAAAGTAGTTTAGGTTCACAGAAAAATTGAGCAGAAATAGAGTTCTCATATGCCTACTGCCCCCACACATGCACAGACTCCTCTTTGTCAACATCCTGCAACAGACTGGTACATGTGTTACAATGGTTAAATCTACAGTGATGCATCATTATCACCCCAAATCCATAGTTTTCATTTAAGCTCACTCTTGGTGTTGTAAATTCTATAGGTTTTGACAAATGTATAATGTCAGATGTCCACAATTATAGTATTATGCATAATAGCTTTATTGTCCCCAAAATCATCAGTACTCTCTCTAGTCATTCTCACTCTCCCTAATCCCTGGCAACCAATGAACTTTTTACAAGATTATTATTTGTATAATAAATAGTTTTGTTTAGTTGATACATATTCTTTAATGCTTGTATTTTATTTAATTTGTTTTATTTTTTCTTGATTATTTCCACCTCCAGTATATTGAGTTTTATTTAACCTTATTAGCTTTGAAAGATGGGTATACATATTATTAATCTGAACTACACTTCTTTTCTAAATAAACTTTTAATATCTATTAATTTTCTTCTAAACAACGGAAAACATGCATTCATCAATGTACTTTTTTCTCTTAAATCAATAAAGTTTTTCCTAATAGTTCTCATTATTTCTTATTTGACCCATGGGCTATTTAGAAATGTGCTGCTTAAAATGGTTATTTCTTTTTTTTTTTTTTTTTTGCTTTATTTTCAAATCAATTTTTATTTTGGTCAAAGAGTACAATGTATTATTTTTACACTTGAAATTTGAAAAACAGATTTTATGGTGTCAGAATTGTTGAATGTTTAACTTGTGCATTTGAAAACTGTATATTCTACTGTTGTTGAGTGTGGTTTTCCATTTTTTAAATCTTATAAGTCCTTACAGATAATTATAGACTACTTCCATAAGTTACTGAGATAAGAGTGTTAAATCAACTGTTTTGTCAATTTTTGTTTTATATATCTTGGAGTTGTTAGTAGGTGAATAGGCATTTGTAATTGAATAATATCTCTATAATCATTATGAAACTTCTTTTTTCTTCTGAAAGTACTACTGAAAATGAAAGCAAGTACAGTGAGCTTGATGTTAGTAGTCACATTAGCTTGCTTGCTTGCTTGCTTTCTCTCTTTCTTTTGTCAAGGTCTCACTCTGTCATGCAGGTTGGAGTACAATGGCATGGTCATGGTTCACCACAGACTTGACCTCCTGGGGTCAGGCAATTCTTCTGCCTCAGCCTCCTGAGTAGCTGGGACTATAGGCACACACCACCATCCCCAGATAATTAATTTTTGATTTTTTGTAGAGACGAGGTCTTGCTACGTTGCCTAGACTGGTCTTGAACTTCTGGACTCAAGCAATTCTCTCACCTTAGCCTCCCAAAGTACTGGAAATACAAGTATGAGCCATCACAACTGATGGGTAGTGTTTACATAAAATGGGTAGTGTTTTACATTCAATCTACTTCTATCTTTATGATTAACTAATGTTAGTGTCTGGAAAATAGTGTGCTTAGTTAGGCCATCCTTTCTTTCCCAGTGTGACAACTACTGCTTTCAAATTCAGGGTTTAATCCACTTACAAATAATGCAATTATTGATATATTTGGGTTTATTCTATCATATTGTTGTTGTTGTTGTTGTTGTTCTTTTGGCCAGGTCCAACCTTTCTTTTTTTTTTAATAAATTTTTTAGTTTATTTTTTTCATGTTATTTTTTAAAAACTTTTAAATTAATTATTTTAAAGTTGTGGGGTACAATTCTCTTTGCCTGTGTGTGTGTGTGCGCGCACGTGTGTGTTTTCCAAATAATTAGTGTAATTTTACTCTTTATCTGTTTTTATTTTTGGATAAAGTATTGTGTTAATTTTATAGTCCTTATTCAAGGGATTATAAATGCACTCTTAAGTACTTATAGTTTATCATGAATTAACATAATACCACCTTATATACAATGTAAAGCTATTAGCCTTAGTTCAGGGATATACTCATGCATGACTTTTGGGGGCTTTTAGTGGAAAGCCTAAGGTATTTATAAGTACCTCTACCTTGGCAGGACTCAATATTATGTCTCTCATGAAATTCATGCTCAGATTTTCAGTGTTTTATGTTTTTCTCTCCACTTAGTTTATTGGAGTCTCCAAAACATGCACAGTTCTGTGCAAATATTTGAAGGGAGTTTCTTTCTTTCTTTTTTTTTTTTTTAACATTTAGAAGTTTCCATCTTCTCTGGTATTTGTTCATGCTTAATTTATGAGCTGTTCTAGTAGTCCTAAACTGTATCCTCTGACCCCTCAAGCTGATAAGTTCATTGATTTCTGCTTGAGTTCAGGTCACCATTTGCAAAGAGTTACATCTGTGTAGACCTCACAAGATAAACTCCAACAGTATTTGGTTGTTTTCGTGTCAAATTCTCATTCATTTCTTTTTTACTTTTAGTCATTCTCCAGTTCCTTAAAATAGGTGTGCTTTTGCTTGTGTGTGTGTGTGTATATATATATATATATTTTTTTTCATAATTTATCATTGTTATCTGTGAGTATTTTGGTTTGATACCGTGTACTGTGATATCAGCTGACTGAGAGCTCTCTGGCATTTCATATGCTAACTTTACAAGCAATCATAGACTTAACAAGGTTAAGTAACTTGCTAATGGCCAAGTTAAGTAAAGCTGGTAAAGTAATGACCTTTCCATTTCACTGTATGTGCATTTTCTAATGTTATCTTCGTCTATAAGGATTTTCTATCTAAACCCTTGGAGTTAAAAGCATGTGATTTGTAGCCTGCTATATATACATAATACAAGTTATCTGTAGTGCTCAAACACAGGTATTCATTATCAGAGAGCAGCAATGCTGTGTTTTTGGTTAAAATAAAACAATTTAAGAAAATTAGCCTTCTATCTTTGTTTGTAAATTAAGGGGGCTCTATCGTAAATTCCTTTCCCGTTTAACCCAAGGATACTCACCAGAGGTTGCAGCTACAGCATCTACTCCCCAAATTAAAACAAACAAACAAACAAAAAAAAAACGAAACAACAAAAACAAAGAGAATTAAAAAATATAATAATTCTCTCTTTTTTGTAGTTCTCATTATTATTAGCAACAAATTATGTTTTGAAATAACTCCAAGAACAGTTTTTATATTTTATTTTCACTTTGAAAACCCGTCAGATTTGCTTCAGCTTTAAAGTGCATGTTTGAGTAACATTAAATGAAAGCAGCAGTGAGCTGCACTTTTATTTCAAAATGGGTAAAGGGTTAATTCTAAAATCAACCCAAGGATGTCAACTGCAAAACCCTTTTCAGCTTTGCAAAAATCACTTGTCCAAATATGTGTGAATCTACTGCTGAATTCTCTATTCTGTTATTTATTTGTCTATCTTTGGGTCAGTACTACACTGATTTGATTATTGCAGCTTTGTAATAAGGTTTGAAATAATCTAGTGCAGGCTGCCATGTGAAGTCATAGCTTAAATGAATTAAGTCTTGTTAAGAAAATGCTCATACAAGTTATTTTGTAGATTTTGGAATTTCTAGCACCAAAAAAACCCAAGACTCCTCTATTACTCACTATGAAAAAGTTAATTAGAAATAAATAATTGATAATAATTTCATAGTAATATTGTTAAAATTTGTATTCTTCAGTGTATTTGAATCTTAGCTTCACAACAACCAATTAATTCTGAATGAAGAATCTGAATGTCAAGAGATTAACTTATACACATTGATAGTAAGTGACATAATTGGTAATCGGATCTTGGCAGTTGAAGGCAGAGCTGAATTCTTACCTTGCTTATATTCTTAATAAAACATTTCAAAGCTATAAGCAAAAGCAAAAAAGTGTTTTTTAAAAATATTTTAACCTCACTCAACAAAGATAGTTGCTCTTATTTTGGTGTCCATTCCCTTCAGACTTTTTTTTTAATTTAAAGACCAATAGTATGCATGTTATAATAATGTGTACTTTCAGCTATGAGTGACACTCTTGAGTGTAGTAATAAATATTGGTCGATTCAGTTTAGCAGTCTCAATACATTATATTATGGGTTTATTTAACTCAAGACTTTGTGAAGAAAACAAAATGATTTTTTGAAAATAATAGAACCTACATTCAATAATGAAAACTGCATAGTTACTGGTGTTTATGTTTATGTTCAATGAACAATAACGGATATAAAGGACATCTTAATTCGGTTTTTAGCATACTAAGGCAACTAACATGGGCCTTAAGCAGCTGAATTTGTCCCAGAAAATCTCTTAATTCACAGCCCCTACCACTAAGTTGTTGGTCTTTTTTTCACTCCAGGGAAGGCTAGATAGTGCTTATGAGCTATCTCTATGAGCTAGGTGCTGTCCTTCAGGATCAATGTTCTCCTGCTCTGAATATTTCTGCTCAGTCTAGAGGGACCAGGCCAAGGGAAAAGATTCTTTCTGCACAGACTTTGAACAAAATTTGATATCCTCAGTTGCAGGGACAAGGAAAAATCATTTTTAAATTATCATTTTTATGTTAATGTACTTGCTACAAAAGCATAGGTTTGTGTTCTGTTCTTGAGCAGTAAAATTGGAATAATTTTTATTATACTTGTTTATTGAACAAATGATATAACATATGGGGCAATAATATTTATAGATAAGTATATTATCAATAATACAATTGCTTATGAACAAACTATGTCTGCAGAAATGGTTTCTTATTCCAAATACGGTATTACTCAAAGACATTAGCCGGGTATAGTGAGGGGAGACGAATTATAAGTTTCATCAAAGACAGCTCATAATTTTTTTCTTGATTCTAACTTTTAGAACAAAATTGTGACTTTTTTAGTGTTTTAGAAAAAAACATTATTATTTTCATCAAATGTTTTAACTTTATTTCATGTAAGCAGCATGTTTTATTGTCTGTTATATTTTTATATTACCCCCTCCTCTGTATGGGAAAACAGAGGATACAACACTCCCATGTCTGCCACTGTTCCTAAACAAAGCTACAGGAATAACTCATTCCCAGTTGACAAAGACAATTTTATATAATCAGCTGTCATGAAAACAGGTTATTATCTCTTTTACTTAGCTTTTATCCTGTAAGAAGTTTAAAACATTGTAATATAAAAACCTCTGAAATTTTAACTCTTACTCCTCTAAAAACTAAACAATTTTAGTAATCAGAAAAGAATGCCTAATCTGTGTACAAATAACTTCCAAATCCATTAAAAATGTTGTGTTTCTGAACTGTTCTTGATGATTAATGTAAGCCCTTCAATGATCTGTGTTCAAGATGAAAGATGTGAAAGACAGATGAGTTTTGGTTAGAAGATGTGTTCAGACAGACATTTAGTTTGTGCTAATCAGGAAATAAAACGGCTTTAACATATCCTCATTGGGACTAATCATGTGATACTATACTCCTCTCTTCACATGTATAATTTGTGAATACAGAAAATTTGCTAGCCAAAATACAAGTAGTCTGTCTCCTATAACCTATGTGAGGCTTGCTAAAATTCTCTTAAATAAATACTTTAAAAACACCAGTCACAATACCTGTTAAAGATCTTAAAAATGGAAATGGGAAATTATATACTTGGAGGCAGGGTGTGAAAATTCAAATGAATCATTGGGGAAAACTTCCAATATAGCAACTTCTTAAGAGAGTTTTTCTGTCATAATAGTAATGATGAGCTTAATTCCTCTGGGTGCATAAAAATCACAAAAGGATGGTATTGTAATTTCAGATGAATGAAAGTGTTGTGAAGGGGTGCAAATTGGCTCATGCACACATATCCACAGCCCGTGGGAGAAGAGATGAGCCTGAAGCAAAATCCTTCTTGAGATTATCATGCTCTGCTTATGAAGCTTATATTTCATGTAACAGAAAAAAATACACCTACTAGAAAAAAAATCTTTTGTTAACCTTCTATTGCAGCTTTGCCTCACACTAGCAAGCAGTGAGATGCAGTCACTCACACAGCAAGTGCTTATGTTTGAATAGAAATTGAACATTCCCAAAGGGTGAGAACATGGCTATTTGCACCTTTAAAATAGAATTGTTTGCCTGAGGCCAAAAATATAGCTTTATAAGATATAAATTTGACACAATGGACCACCTCTGCCTCAAACACCTCCTGAATCTTGGAGATATTGCCGTGTTTTAATACTTACATAGGCCTAATTAATTTTCCAGTTTCTCTCAATAACTTTGTTTTCCTTCCTGACTGATAAATATTGGCTTTGTTATCTTTAACTGGAAATTGGGTATTTTCATTTAGAAGGTTTAGATTTGTTAACTCAGGTCTAAAATAAAAAAATAAAAAAATCTTTCCTCCTAAATTAGTTATTCCTCCATATTTCACTGTCAGTATCAAGGATACCACCATTTTTCTTATTATACATATTCAAAATCTTTAGAAACATATTTGAATTTAGGCCATTGCCTTCCTAGACTCTGGTGTGGCCATGTGCTCTTTGACTTATGGCAGTCACCATGCTTCCTGGCTTTGGCCCCCTCTCCCACCTTGGAGAGGTGAATCTTCTCTTTCTTTCTCTCTCTAATTTGCTTTTAAAATAAACTATGTTTTCTAATCTAACAAAAAAGAAATATATTTGAATTTCTTTCCCCCCTCCTTAACTTAAAGATAGCTCATCTGGTCAGAATTCAAATGGATTGTTAATACACTGGTAACATCTTTATTTTCTCTTCCTCTCTATTTTTATTACCATATCTGTAGATCAGTTTCTCATGTGTGGATTATTGTACTAGTTTTTAATTGGTTTTTCCTGCCTTTAGTAAGACCATCTCATCCTGAAAATCACCATCAGATTGATCTTCCCCTGAAGTGTTTTCATCTGGGTCTTATCATTGACCATAACAAATATAAAAGGCTTCCAGAAAACATTCAAAATCATGACTCTTATTCAGCATCCTCCCAGGCCAAACATAAATCTCTCTTTTGTCTTCTCCTCTTTCCTCTATATCTGGATATCTTTATTTCTACTCTGCACAATACCTTCCTCATAGATGCTCCATTTCCCAAACTCATCTAACCTTTGAAATCCAGCACTAGTATCAGCACACATTGGTCCTCTTTCATTTCAATATTGAACTCATAATGCATTGTCTACACCAGGTATCACTAAATCATGCTCATGGGGCAATTCCATCTTTCCACTTGCTTTTGTATAACCTGCAGCTGAAAATATTTTTCTTTTGTTTTTTTATATTTTAAAAAAAGTTTGTTGACTCTTGGTATATATTAACATTTGAAAACTGGTATATAAATATATATACGGGTCATCTGTCAGATTTTATTTAGTTGTGTTTTTATTTCATTATCTAAATGTAATAAAAATATTTCTGTATCATCTATGTAAACTCAATTGAGTATTGCTATGTGGTTTCAGTGCCTGTGTCCAGATCCCAGTCGATAGGTAGCAAAATTCAGCCTACAGGGCAGTGTTAGACTTTAACTATCTTTTCAAGCATGCTCTACAAGCATTAGGCTGACAAGCCTCAATCTTCAAATGAGCATCTGAATTTTCTAATTTTTGCATATGACTTAAAATTTTTAAGTCAATGACATTTCATAATTGACAGATTGAGATTTTAAATTCTTGAATAAAAATGTATCTAGCAATTATGTGGATCTATCTTCTTTAAACATATTTTCAAGGTCTAGATGTACTCAAGTTGGAAAAACTCTGCCAATCTTCGGATACATCCACATCCATATTTGGATACATACATATTCCCATTCATCAGATACAGATACTGCTCATTCTTGAAACAGGTAAATTACGGAAGAAACTGCAATGTTATACTCCTTCTGGATTCCACAGTAAAGACAATTTAACTTGGCCTATATCATTTCTGTAACAATTTTTACTTTTCTGATTGATTCACTCATAATCAGAGTGAAGGCAATGGGGGAAAGTGGTTGGTTCTAGCAGGGACACCTTCCACACAATCTCTGTAGCAGCCCTCTGAAGAAAACTTCAGAGCTGCCCCTTGGCATAGAGCTCATAGTTGCCATGGAAGTCTTGGTATGAAGATGGTTGGACAACTTGGGAGAAACAGAAATCTCATTATGTTTTTCAGGAATATAAATACATCACTCTTTCCTAAGTGTAAAGTATAACCTCCAGCATGATTATCTAAAGTCACCGGTGAGGGAAAAGGGAACACTTCTACACTGCTGGTGGGAGTGTAAACTAATACAATCTCTGTGGAAAACAGTCTGGTGATTCCTAAAAGATCTAAAAATCGACCTTCCATATGACCCTGCAGTCCCCCTATTGGGAATATACACAGAGCAACTCAAATCACTCTATGAAAAAGATACCTGTACATGTATGTTTATTGCAGCATTGTTCACAATAGTAAAAACATGGAACCAACCATGCTGCCCATCAAAAGAGGGCTGTATAAAAAAAATGTGGTACTTATACATGATGGAATATTATGCAGCCTTAAAGAAGGACAAAATTGTGAACTTCACAGTAGCATGGATGTACTTCGAGTACATAATACTGTGTGATCTATTGCAGAAACAAAGAACTGAGTATCACATACTCTCACTCACAAGCATATGTTGAACAATTATCATAATACCATAAGAAAAGAATTCACACTAGCGAACTTCTGCAGGGAATGGGGACACATAAACAAGGGCACCTGGATAATGAACATTTGTATACCCAACCCTGAATTATATCCCTCACCTTTAAATTAAAATTTAAAAAATAAATCAATAAAAATTTAAAAAGGAAACAAAAATAAATAAAGTCATTGCTGAGTTTTTCCCCTAAATCCAAATTCAAATATACCTGATATCCAAATCTGGAAGGGAGAGGATGAAAACAAATAAAAATCTAAATTGAGAAGATTTTTAAAAGGCTAACAAGAAAAATGAGAAAAAAATTTGATTAAAGGATTGAGGAGAAAATAATATAATGTAAGAAATAATTTAGAGGGTTTCTTTTTTACATTTGAGGATTCAAAGGGAAGACAGCTTCACCAGTCAATGAAATTTAAAATATATATTTTTATGAGAGAAAATAGAAATTATAAGCATTTTGATATTGCCTTTGGAGAGGATATACAGTTTTATTATTACTAACTCAATTTACTATCCATGATGTAATTGATACATGTGATACTTATCTATACCAGTCAACCCACATGAAAAATATAGAATGAGTGTGTGATCTTTAGAAATGTGCTTAAACCAGCAGCATTCACAGTAACTGGGAGCTTATTGGAAATGCAGAATCACAAACCCAGTCCAGAAATACTGAATCAGAATTGTATTTTAGCAAGTTCCCCATGAGATTTGTATACAAAATAACATTTGAGAAGTAGTAGTTTAAAATGTAAAAATCCTAAATAACCTACCTAGCCTTGCTTTTGTAGAATTTTGTTTTTTAAGGAAAACAAAAGATTCTCTTCCTCCAATTCTGTTGATACCACCAGTAAGATAGAACAGTTTATCTCTTATTTAAAGGGATCAAGTTTAGCAAGAATAAAGGAGATGTTACCAGTGTTATATTCAAGAGAAAGGAGAATCACCAGCACACTGAGTTCGAATTATGAGTCCTCTAAGAGCACACAGTCAAGAGTAGGTTCACACCAAGAAGGCTCTCAACCCCGGGTGAAACAAGCAAGAAGCTTATAAAGGCAAAAACCGCAACTGGGCTACGTAGCAGGAGGGTGAGGGAACAAGGAACTAAAAACAAAAGGGAACAAAATATAGGAATAACATATGGAGATGTGGCAGGGGGTATTTTGCAAGGAACAATCTCTTGGTGCAACATCTGATTTCAGCTAACAAGGCATACAATTACATGGAACTTGTAGCTAGGGAATTTTCAAATGGTCAGGGGGAATACCACCAGTATTCAGTCCAGGGGGGACAAGGATGTGGGTCTGTGGTCATAGGAACATTACAATAATTACATGTACACACTGGGGGTGTTAATTTTAGGTCAGGCAAGCAGTTAACATGGGGGATTTTAACAAAATGGAGTTACTTATGTCAAGCATGCTATTATAACAATTTTAGATATTTCGTTAAATATTTTACCAGGAAGGTTATATTCCATCAGCATATTATATTGCTATTTTTTAAAATAAAATACTCAATGTAACATTGATTATTGTTTCTATTTATACCATTCAAGAGGATACTTTGGCAAAGATAGTTTAATTATAGTCAATTCATATAAACAATGTTAATCAATTCCAATTTTCTTAACATACCGAAAAAAAATCTATATAGCAAGAGTAATCTTTTTATCAGTTTTATTGACTCAATAGCAAATGTTAAATTATCTAAATCTTGTTTATTTAAATATTTTTCCCTGTTCAGTTTCCCAGAAAGTTCAAATATATACATCTTTTTGTAATAAATCTACCCAGTTAGCAAAGGATCCTCTCCTAATATAATTTCACAGTTTTTTGCTAAGATAACAAATAATTCTTATTTTAATGACCTTTCTAATAACTTGTCTTATTTACTAACAAAAAATATTCCATCTGGAAACATACATTTCTTTAAGGGCAAAAATAATTATTTAATCATAGTGGCATTTAAATACAAATTAAAAGAACATAGTCTCCAGGGATCCCAGAAATTACATCAAAATGAGATAATGCTCTTTTAACTATAGATTTATGTACCATAGTATGGATCCAAAACACTAAATGGCTGAATTACATATGCAATAATGTAAATAATCTTGAAGATATGCATTGGAATATCTAGACCCAAACATACATTTTGAAAGAGTTAATCTAGGTCTTCATACACTTAAGATATTAACATTTTTGAAAAATATTTAGAGATTTTCTTTTTCAAAATATCTTTAGAGCCTATGATATATGTCATTTTTAAAAATCACAAAAGGTGTTTTAATTTTCATTACTTTGAAATGGATTTGATTGTGAAAACAATCTTTGGTATACTAGTTGAGCTAGCAGCAAATGAAGATTCAATTTACTGCGTAGTATATTTATGCTGAGTATATTCATATCTTGGGCAACAACTGGAATAAAATAACTTATTTAAAATAATAAAGACAAAGTTCCATAGAACTTTTAATCTCTGTTTTACTTTAGTAAAAATAAAAATGATCAGTTATCAAGAAATTCAGATAGACTGACACCCAAATATATGGGGAATGGACACAAAATATATTTTTCTTCTACTTTTTCTTTTTTACCTCATACCTAGACATTGCTAAAAATGGGAAATAATTACATAGGAATATACATTTAATTACTATTAAAACTTATAGAAGCCTTTAAAAAATCTTAACATGTTTTTATTTATGTCATTCAAGACATATATTGAGTTATGGGAAAAAGAAGACTATAAGAATCTCTCTGGCAAATTATTTGTGTTTCTGTTGTTGCATAATTGTTTGATTTTATTTGGGCAAGGGAGAATTCTCCAATACAATCATCAAAAACATGTGGAGGTAAGGGTTCTGAGAATTATGTCACGTTCCTTTCTTGAAACTAGACACTGGTTCTAGGTCAGAAGAAGAATAAGGATACATTGACAGTGTACACATCTTCTTACACTCAATCCCCCACCACAAGAAATACAAAATAAATATGCATTTTTTCATATGTCTTTGTGATGCTTTTTATTTTAAAAGCAGCTAATGTATAGGTCTGTTTCTAGCAGAAATCTTAAATGTTATTTTCCTATTAATGTTCTACAAAACACAAAGAAGCAGTGTAATAATAAATTTGCTCTGTGGAAATATAATTAAATCCCATTAGGTTGTACTGAGCTATGTATTTTAAGTACAGATTTGAGTATTTCTAGTCTTTTATCTTCTCTGAGAAGTAACAAAATGAAAAAATTACAATACATGTTATAAGTATAAACAAAGAAATGCTTTATTCTGCATGCTGAAGACAATTTTTCCAAAGAGGTAATAACTGACCTAAAAGTAAAAAAAGAAAACAGTGTCTTAGTTGTAAGATATATATTTCTTCATACAACAATCAAAGATGTATGGATGGATATATGTTCAAAAGTTTATATGACTAGAAAGAAAGACAATATTTATTATAATTCTTAGCTAAAAAGCTGAGTAGATCGATTTTCCCCAGCTTCATCTCTCAGAAATGGACAGAGGAAAGAAGAAGTTATTCTAAAAATATTTTAGAGGAAACTAATTACTCAGACATACTATCTCCATCTTCTAAATTCATTCCAACTACATGTTTTAAACTGTCAATTTATATGACAAATGTAGTACTTGATTCATGTAACTAAAGCAAATTTAATAAATGTGATACAATGGATGCTCTATCTTGATTTGCAGAAATAAGACAGAAGATAAGAAATAGCTAATATCTAATAATTTTCCCAAATAATTGATTTTATTCAAGTTGATATCAGAATCCAAGTAAGTGACACAGTAGCTTGTTCCTTAAATTGCTTAACCAGTTACAGTCTTTCATTGCCTAATTTATAGTTTGTGCTATTGTTACACATGCAGTCCTCTTTTTAAAAATGGAAAGAACGTATTGCAGGAAGAGAAGAAAAAATTCCAGAGTGTAATTGATATTAAGCACTAACCGTTTCAGATTAGAGAGGCTAAATCAATTTTATTACCTACTAGAATCTCTTGTCTAACCAGAATTAATTTAGAAAGTTATCATTCTGTATACCAGACATGTCTCACCTGCAGGCCATGGGCTACATCTGGACCAGGATAGCTAATAATGTAGCCCCACAAGATATTTTAACATCATGTGGTTTTTTTTTTTTTTTTTTGGCATTTATTTTCTTTGTGACACTATGCATAGTTCCATTTTTGAAGTTCACAGTCACACTTATTCATGATATCACTTTTTAGCTGCACATACATTTGTGAGCAGCTATTTACAATAATGAAGCACACAAAAAACAAAATTCAAAGAAGTATTTCTATTTTTTTAAAAGCAGGATTTATTGAGAAGACAAAAAAGCTCCCAAAGTTGCAAGGGACCCAAGGGGGCTGCCCCCAGAAAAACATTTCTGATGAGCACCTTGAGAACTCACTAAGAATTGCAACTACTTTCATCAAACCAAACATTGATAAAATGGTTTTACAAAAACAAAGTCAAATATCCGACTAGTTTCATATTGTTCTCATTTTTCTAAACTTTATAATAAAAACATACAAAAATAGAAATTGTATGTTTTTATTATAAAGTTTAGAAAAATATATATATAACAACTATATTATATAATTTACATGTGGCCAAGAAAATCCCTCTATATTTGATGCAGCACAAGGAAGCCAAAATGTTGGACATCCCTTCTCTATACCTATAAAATTATGAGGCAGATAACTCATATTTCAGGTCAACAAATAGTCATATTTTAAATCAAGCAAGTGTAAAACAACACAGGTTTGTGAGAACACATAAGCATATACTCTTTTATCAAAATACACTCATCTACCCCAATTTTAAAGGAGTCAATTGAATTATAGAATTTTATCCGCTTCCTACAATCTATACATATATTGTTTCTTATTTTCCCACTTTGCCAGAGTCCAGCTCCAGGAGAGAGTCAGGGCTTGAGGTGGGGGAATCGGGAAGTGGCAAAAAAGAAAAGACGAAAACGACAGGAATCCTCTTCCTGGGGAGAGCTCAAGGCTCTGTCCAATTTTATTTATTTTTCACAGGCTTATATAGGTTTTCCATCTAGTCCTGCACCCATAAAATGTATCTTATGTTGCCAGCCAGACGCCTAGGTATCTCTTTTTCTAGACACAACAAAGTTGACCTTTTGCTACTCGGTTCACCGCCTGCTGACTCCAAGCCATTCGTGTTTTTCAATCCAAGAGCAAGAACTAGACAACAGTTACTACCTCAACCACAGATGGAGTTTTTCTTAAGCATTTGTGAACATCCTGTTTTCCTCCTTAACTTTCTTATATCTATTTACTATTATAGCTATTCACTATTATAGGCCTATAATACCCTTACCCAATAAAGCTAACCCTAAGTCTTATTTAATTTGCTTACTACTATATATTTATTTCTATTAACCTTATTTCTATCCCTATGTTCCTATATTTTCCTAACTAATACTATTATATATCTCTTATCTTACTATGTTATCTTATCTTACTATTTTATTATTAATATTCTAACTTCTATCTTTATCAAACTACTTATTTAACCCTGTAATATCTTAACCTATTTTTTGTCTCAAACAGTTGTTTTCCACCAGCTCTCAGCTGGGGTCTGTTGTTTATGAGAAAGAGGTCGACTCAGCAGGAGACCTGTTGTTTACGAGAGGTTGACGAGAGGTCGACTCAGCAGGAGGCCTGTTGTTTACGAGAGGTCGACAAGAGGTCGACTCGTTTTCCTCGGCCTCCTGTTGTTCTTGAAAAACATCTTTACACACTCTAAGGGGCACCTTTTGCTGCAACCTCACCTTCACCATGCCCAAGCATAATTTTTTGCTGTCAAATGCCATCATCCATCTGTGCATCTACTATCTCATTTAAAGAAGGAACATTCTCAAAGCCTACGCACACAATCCTTCAAAGTTAGGGAAGGTTCGTCAAACAGGATCCATGGGGCTTTGCCTCCATCATGGCCGCATTTGGCTGGAGCCATTCTCACAGCCGGCGTTTTTCCTGTTTTCAGGTCCCTTTTACCTTACTTTAACTAATGATTGCGGCTCCCGGCAACTTTTGTTTAGCTTAATGAATAGTATTCAGAAGGACTTTGTCAATGATTATCTCTCCACATCAATTTTCAGTCATTTCTGTGTGATTGCATAACAGATAGTATCTGTTTCTTCTCCTACTCTTCTCCTGGCAGTAAATTGCTATTCTTTGTTACAAGTTCTTTGTTAAATTGCTGGTAAGGCACAGAAATATTCTTTGTAGTACCAATCCAGCCTCTGTATTTGGAAGAAACTGAACATAAGAGAGTGTTAATTTCTCTCTGTTCCTTCCCTTTCTACCCAAGGCAAACTCTTTTTTATCTTTTTCAATCTTTTTGTTGAAGAAAGTCCTGTTGTGATATTGGCATATCCCTTGCTCCCTTGCCCTTCTTCAGGATTACAGTGATTTTTGTTTTTGTTTTGTTTTGCTTTGTTTGCTTTGTTTTGTTGCTTTTATCCCTACCTCAGCCACAATATATTTTACTGCCTCGTTCCTAGTGACCTAATACCTTCGTTCTCTATGAGAGTTGAGTTCAAACAGGGTAGCAATACTATTTGCTTTTTCTAGACCTTGTGTAGTCCTTCCTTCCTTGTCTACAATAACAAAGAAAACGCTCTCTGATCTTTCACCTCTCACCCAGTGTTTTTCAAGAGCACTTATGTAAATTGTGGAAAATAAAAGTATTGTAATCTCTCCTTGTATTTGGACCTCTCCATCAATCTAAATTTTCACGTTCATCCTCACTCATTTTTATCAACTTAGTAAATGTTTAGTTAAATTTTCTTTAGTAATTTGCATGTTGGGCATATTTCATCCTGTGCTCTACCTCAGGGGAGAAATCGATGAATTCCTTTTCTTTCTTTTTTTTGCCCCCAAAAAGTCAATTTATTCAGTGTTTGCATTTTGTCTTTGTAAATAAGCATTCTTATAATTCAACATTGCATAATTGAACATTTCTCATGATAATACATGCAATTGTATCATCTTCGCTTTTTTCACCTCTA